>JBBMKC010248621.1:0-20642 GCA_037834085.1 Bipalium vagum
AATAATTGTTATATTAAAATATATAATTTTCGAAATGAATCTTGATAGCTTATCTACCGATATAAATGTAACTAACACAAATTATTAAATTTTTAAACAAATTATTGAAATTTTTAGACCAACAATTTTTTTATATGAAAATATCGAGAAATATGATAAGTACAAATTATTGGTCCAAATATGGAGTTTGGTCCGATTATAAAAGTTCTGAAATCGTTCCAAAATAGAAGTTGCACTGTACATTTTCCTGGTTTTGAAAAGGTGTAGTGGATAATAATGCCACTGGACCACCAGACGGATACCATGATTTTCTTTTGGTGCACGTTTGGCTTTGGACAGAGTATGGGCGCTTTATCTTTATCAAAGCACTGATATGATCACCTGCGATTAATGAATCTAATCCATTTTTCGTCACACATCACGATACTTTGAAAAAATGGTTCGCCTTTCTATCGTAACAAAGAAATACAAGCTTGAAGACCATTTGTTTTCTGATGTTCGCATAATTCGTGTGGTACCATTTGGTCAAGCTTTTTAACCTTGTTAATTTGTTTCAATGGTCAAATATTATAAGGATGAAGAATTTGAATTTCAACGCTAACTGATGAGTACTTTGAGATGGATAACATATCCTTTTTAATATTTTATAAACAAAAATTAAATGTTTTATTTAATCTAGTAAATTATATCATAACAAATTAGACTGCAATGTTGAAAAAGTGCTAAATAATTATTAACCAATAAAGGCGGAGTATTATACTATCAAAATGTGGAATATTAGCAATTTGTCAAATAAATGTATTTTAATTAAATAAATTTATGATTTAACACTTTCATATTTATAATTTTTTATATTCTATACTAGACGTATTGACATAATGTGAATAAAATCAAATTCCTTTCGTTCTTGAAAGTTAATATTTATAAAGACATGTTTTAGTGAAGTCAAATTTTACTGCTATCATACTGCTCTTAAATCGAGTGTTTAATTTTATCCAGGTGTTTGCTAGATATTTATCAATGTCAAAATAAATTGACAATGCCGAGGTCAAATAAAATTTTCTAATACACTTGAATAAAGGTCAAATAGAAAATCAAAATCATAGAAAATTTAATAAAACTTAGATTATTCATCTTGGATGATAATGACATAACTGTCATTCATTATTAAAATAATGCAAATTTTTAAGTTATAATTTTAAAAAAATTGTTAATGATTCTTGATACCTACTCTATATATATACAGTCAACATGTTATAAGGCAGTCGTCCGTAAACTCGAAAAAATGCCCTTATAATGGGGTGCTATATTATGCAACACTAGGATGAGTACAAACTAGATACTATTCAAGCCAACACCAAAACATACACAGAATAAAAATATGTTTTAATAAACAAATTATAAAGGCGAAATATAAACATAAAAATTTTATTTAAAGAAACCCAGTGTGGTAGTTTGCTTGACTTCTGTTTGGGAATTTAAGATAATACTGTCTTCTAAATCTGTTAAAAGATAAAAATTTTTTCATCATTTTTTTTCCAGCCAAACAAATAAATCGTTTGATAACTTGAAGAGAATGGAGTACTTTTGTAATACAGTTGGATAAGATGATATCATTCGGACTATGTGTATTATCTTCATCGGAAGAAACTCCACCTATATTATTAGGAGTGATTATCATATCAACAATATCCTCCGTTTGTAGTTCTTGCCACGCAGAGATGTTTTCTTCTATGGTGTTGTATTCAGATGTCATCATCAGATCTTCACTTTTGTTTTGATCTATAAGACATTTGAAATCCTCGACAACAAAATTTTCATTCTCTGGTAACAGAAAATCTTGACTGGTTAAACATGAATGATTCCAATAATTTAGAATTATTCATTTGTTTGATTTTTTTACTTCATTTGAACCAACATTGATTATTTTAATCAGTTGATTATTAATTATTATTTTTTTTAGTATAACATTATTTGATTCTGTGGTGATATAATTGATTTTATTGACAATTGATTAACATTTTAGTGATTGTTTGGAATATTTTATATTATTGTTTAAGCAATAAAGTGTTGTATATAGTTGTTTGATTCATTCAATTGCGTACACCTTTAGGAACAAGTGAAGGGGTCAGTAACGTTCGAGCTAAGGTTATGACAGGGTTTATAGTGAAATAATATCGTAACACAAATGTGACTGCTAATATTATTAATTATACAAATATTAGGAAAAATAAAAGTACTATTGAAAAATGTTTTTGTGGGGATCATCAACCAAGAAGAGGAAGGAATGAGGAGCTGTTGAGAAGGCTTATCGAACATTGTTATAACTATTATTAGTGAACATTTTATTTACAATTTATTTGCTCTTTGTTACTCTAATTACAAATTTGTGTTAATAAATTTTATTAAAATTTTTTTTAAAAATAAAACAATAATAAAGAACAAAGTAATTTAATAAATTATTTTAATAATAAAGAAAATAATAATAAAATAAAGTAAAAAAAAGAATCTGACCTAGGAGCATATCCACATGGCCGTGCAGCAGGATAAGGTTGGCGGCGGGGTTGGAGCGTCGAGAGAGGTCTGAAATTTATGTTATATTATTTAAAATTATATTTCAATTAATGTAGTTGTTCTTTATTTAAATATATTATGTAAATTTTATGTAAAATAATTATTAAAATAACTCGAGCCCGACCCGAAAACAGTAAGCTTAACCCGAGATCCGTAAAATCCTTCTATATCCCGTTGGGTCCCATCCCAGGTTATAATATAAATACAATTCAAATAGAAAATCAATTTGTTTTATGCCAATGGCTTTGCAGCAATGAAATTAATTTTGTGCTAATATCTAGAAAATCTTCACTTATCCATGCCAGGCAGGTAAGGATCGCAAAATTCACTGTCACGAGTGCTCTTAAAAATATAAGGAGACTCTTTCTGAGGAAAAAAAAGAAAGGAAGTGGCCAAAAAAGGATACATGTAAACACAAAAGACAAAAGCAGTTTTTGCATCCTTTAAACGTAATTCAAGACTTAAGGTGAGGGATGTTGCCAAAAAGTGGATATGTCTTCATCCTATGTACAAAAAGTCCGTAAACAAGCTGGGCCGCATTCATATAAAGTTCATCTTGACCAAATTGCGCAGAAAAGCGCGTAAATTATACGGTAAAGTTATTCAAAAATGCAACTGTGTGATTCTGGATGATGAGACCTGTGTAAAGGCAGAATTTAAGCAGATACCAGGAAAACAATTTTACACGACCAATAAACTGGAAAAGTTTCCGATAAATTAAAAGAATGCAACTTCGAAAAATATCCAAAGAAATTTGTAATTTTGCAGTCAATTTGTACATGCGGAAGAAATTTGGATCTTTCATTTCTTGAACAAAAGCTAATCAAAAATTGTATGTGGAAGATTGGTTATGGAAGTTATTTTTGCCTTTCCTTAAATTGCACAGCGGATCTGTACTGTTTTGGCCAGACCTGCCATCTTCACACTATAGTAAATTAACTCTGAACTGATATCAACAAAATTGAGTCTCATATGTACTAAAATACATGAATCCACCAAACTAGCAGCAACTGAGGCCCATAGGAAAACATTTGGCAATAATGAAAAAAAACTCCTAAAACCAAAAGGTTATGTAAAAAGTGTAAGACTTGAGTCTCAAATGGAAAATGGTGGTAGATACTTTAACGAAAGATGTGCAATAGTATTTTGGGGCATAAAGTCTAACATCCGAAATTTTGCAAATAATAAATAATATTTTCTATTGATGTCAAATAATTTTTTAATAATATACATTGCTGTTTTAATCAAAGAGCTTAATTTTTCATTTTACATTGTTGTCGACCAATGCATTTCGTACACATGCTTTAATAAACAATTTGAACTTTGAAAACTATTTATTAATATTAAAAAAAATTTAATCTAACTACGATTGCAAAATATTATATATTTGTGATATTCGAAAACAAACAATAATTGAAACTAGTTTGATAATTTATTATTTTAAGTTAAATAATTAATTTTTAAAAATAATTGTTAATAAAATTAAATATTTGTAAAGGAATTTTGATAATGTAAAAATATTTTTCTTGCTCAGTCTTTTCTTACGCTTATCAGTCAACTCCGACATGATTTCGTTCCATCAAGTGTCTCTCGCTTAATTGTGCCTATTTTCTTTTCTTTTTTTTTGTTTTTCGCTCTATTTTTCAATTCCGACTCGTGCATATGTGCCAAATAATTTATTTTTACAATACAAACCTAATTTATCACATTAAACCATATATAGGTAGGGAATCGTCAATATTATAAATCAGAGTTTTCGTTAGTAATAAACGACCATTATCGTTGTTAATATCAATCGGTTTATAGTCAGAACTACAAGTCATTTTTGAATAGATTTATTAGGTGATAAAACAAATAATATTTAAACAAATTTTAGGTTAGGATGTAAATCTCTGGTTGAACATATTTTATTAAGAATGATTCGCAAATCTTTGGTTCACCAATTTTATCAAAATTGGTCGTGATCACTCTAAATTCTTGATTATTAACTTTACTTTTTCGTCTAACGAAATTCATTTAATCGTGTAAGACTTTGTTAGTTCTGTTTAATCATGAATGCTCTCCAATATGTGTATTGCAGAAACATATCTTTTTTGTTTAATAACGAATGATTAGAAAAAACAGTTGTAGGACCTTGGGATCTCCATTTCAACAAAAAATGATATGAGTTGCAGAATTTCTATCATTTTGAGATTATTGTATCGCACACGTATTTAACAATATATAATTCAGGAACGAGTCTGTTTTGATTTTAGTATTTATACTTACAAAATAATATCATATATGTATAAAATATTCTATTTTTCAAAAATAATTGATTACAATTTCTAAAATATATATATTGTGATTTTCATTATAATCAGAATTTTTATAGTAATTATCATTCAATATATCTTAAAGCATATTATATATTTTTTCATTTGAAAGTTTTTGAAATATTTAACCAAAAGCAAGGTTACTTTTTATTTGCTATTTATCTATCAATTATTTTGACATTTTTGATTTAGTCAGCAGTAAATTTAATCTTGATTTTTAAAATAAAATGTTGTTTTACTATTGTTTTTATTTGAAATTATTATTTTAAGGTTAATATATTTAAGGCTTTTTTATGAATATAACACAGTGTTATTAAAAAATATAAACTAGTTAAATCTTATAATTTATTTTTTGTTATATTTGCCAAATAAATAGTAAATTAATGTCGAAAAAGCATAAGTGCAAATTAAAAAGCTTACCAAAACGTAATTGCAAAAATCAGAAAGTTAGTCTGACATTGCGTAGAAGTCGGCGAAACGTTAATTATGATGATAATAAATATGATGCTTTGGAATACTTAGATGAATCAGAAAATTTGAGTGAAACAATTGAAATCAGTAGTGAAGACAGTAAAGAAAAAAAAGATCTGGAAGAAAATCACATAGAAAACATAGAAAGTGGATGTAGTTCTGATGTTGTAATATTGGAAGGTACTAAGCCTTTGTTTGAATCTATAAGTATATATTTTAATAATAATTGTAATATTTTTGACAACACAACAGACGAAACCGTTCTCAATGAAGATTCTGGGATGAGAATTGTTAAATCAAAATCTACAACTAATAATAGTTTAAGCAGTGCTGTAAGTTTTTCGAGCTCCGAAACAAGATCCAGTCGAAGTGCAAATCAAAACCGGAAGTCTAAAAGAATTAGGAAATCTACAGTAGTACCTGTTTCAGAAGAAATATTTTATGTTGAGAAGATTCTTGATATGAAGATTGAGAATGGAAAAAAGTTATTTTTTTTAAAGTGGGAGGGATTTTCTGATTCTGAAAACACATGGGAGCCTGAAGAAAATATACAATCCAATATAATGGTGCAGGTACTAAATTATATATTTAAAAATAATGCGATAATTATATAAATATATTTTGTAATCAATATTTTGATATTCGACATAACAGGTTTAGTAAATCTAAATTCTTTTCATTTTGTGATATAATTTTATAATTGAGTTTCTTTATAAATAATGAAATAATAATTTTTTATCTCACTTACAATTTAGTCTCAGTATAATTCGAAAATTTTTATTGATATTTTTAAATGATTACAAAATTAAATAAATGAATGGTTTAATATAAATATGTTAAATGACAGTAAATACTAAATGAACATAAGGACCAAAAACTAAGATACCGGGAAATTCTAAAGACTTGTAATCACATTGACTAAAATTTCGTAATAAAGAAATATGACGTAACTATTTTATTTATTGAATGAGATTTTAAAAGTTTATCCTGTGTAAAATAGGTTTTAAAATAAAATCAAACAAAAAAGTTGACAGTTAACAATTTTTTATGCTTCTAAATACAATTTCTGTTTTTGGAATTTAAAATGATATCCGATGATTTTAAATTTATTTTTGGATCGATGACTTTGAACTATTGATAATGAATTCATTACAAAAAACCAATATTAACTAATGGAAAAACAGAAAACAGTTCTGTACTTTTAAAATGCACAGATATTTTATTGTTCATTGAACAAATTCAATTTGTTTGGATCTTTATATATACGAGGGGTGTTCTTTTCTGTTTATTTTGTATTACAAAATACAATTTATCGACCGAAAATATTGATTTATAAGTTCTCGATGTATTTTTCTTCACACTTATTCTATTCATTAAAATCAATCTTTTAAGTTTTCTATTTCATCCTAAAATGTATTTCTCAGTTCATTGATTGATTTAAAACGTAAGCCTTGAAAAGTCTTGGAATTAACATGGAATCATTTTTACAAATAATTAATGTTTTAGTATTCAATTATTAAATATATTGAATTTCTGGGTGTTTATGATCTGTTCTTGAAAGGTTTTCGAAAATTTGAGGCAAAACGTTTTTTACTGAGCCTATGATATAAGGGATTAGTCTGTCTATCTCCTGCTAAAGTCGTTTTCATCTCGAATTCAAATATTAAAAAAGCTTATCAACTATTTGTATGAAAAATTCTGTTCATTGGTTCATAGCCACATCATTACCCGTCAATTATATTAGAAAAAGAAAGTTTTTAGCTATGGATGTTTTAAGATTAAGATCTTGAATTATGCAATTATGAAAATTTTACAATGTTCAAATTCATTTTAAAGCAGTTTAAGGAACTTATACAAAGTAGTATTAGAAATGACGAGTGGAACAAGAACAGTCCCTGAATTTGTAAATTTTTGAAATATTCATTTGTGATATTGAACTGTAATCCATTTAATTTGAACGAAATGAAACTTTTGTTTTGACAAGTTTAATAGTCACACGAATCGGTAAAATTAAATTGATCTATAATTTTTGTGTAAAAAGATTGCTTTTTAAAAAATACAGTATTAAATGCAATTTTTATACTGTCAGAGTAGTCTTGATTTTATGTTATAAAAAACAATAATTCTAGATCAGAAATTTCTTTTTTTCCATCACATTCACAGATAGGTTCTTAACATTATTTCTCACAGACATTCACATTTCGAAGGTTTAGTTATAATGTTTCTCCAATGAATATTACAGTTGTCAGTATTGGTTTCATTTGGTTTCCTAATCATACTTAATGGTTTAAGATTCCTTGCAAATCACATTAAAAAAAATCTTAAAATATAAATGAGCCTGACAAATTTTTAAGTAAAATAATTGTGTGTATAGGTTGAAATGAATTGAAGATTTTAAAGGAAAATAATTGTAGGAATTCCTTGAAAACTTGGACAAAAACAGTCGAAAAGATGAAAAAACCGTAATTTCGGAAGTTGATAAAAAAGATTTTTCATTTACTACGGAAACTCAGGAAAAAATCAATGATTTGAAAAATGAAGATAATACAGACAAAGAGTGTGAAGACAGTTTTGTCCAAAATTCAGAATTGAAAAAGACTGAAAACTCAAATGAAATCATAATTAATGTAGGAGAAATAATAACAAGTGTGGATTCGAAACACGAAGAATTAGAAGTAAAGAACGAAATTCAATTCAGTAACAGCAGTCAAAAAGAAATTGAAACAGTTTTAAAAAATAACATTTTATGTGGTGAAGATGTCGATCAAGTGAATTTCGATAAAGGTTGCAATGAAGAATGCCTTATAGAATCACAGACCTGTGACAATTTTGTTAAAGATGATGTTCAAATTTTCGAATCTTCTGCAGTGTGTGAAAATCAAGTTCCGGGCAATGTGATGATCTTGAACAGTGCAATCAAAATTGATGAAATAAAAGATCAAATTCAGAGTGAAACAATGGATTGTACACTTTCGAAAGATCAAATGACAAAAATTAACAAAGTTATTAAAAAAACCAAACGAAAGGGATCGAAAATTATAACTAGAAAATATCATAAAAGTAATAGCATGGAGGAGAAAATTCAGGACAATTTAAAAAAGGAAATTGATCAGATAATATCGAATACTTGCGGAAAATCAAGTGAAATTAATATTGATGATGATGAAAACCCTGAATCCATATCAAATGAAAATTCACGTCCACCAGACTGTCAGATATTTCCATTGTCAGTCCATTCATCGACTGATCTGGCACCAGAAAATAATGAACAAGGCTCGTGTACTCAGTCAGTATTATCATCTAAAAAAACCAAAGAGAAAAGTTCCAAGGATCCAAACTCTTATTTTCCAAACAATATGCCACAAACAGTTCAAGAGATCTTTATGGTAGAAAAAATACTCAATATGAAAATTGTAAATGGAGTAAGAAAATTTCTCTTAAAATGGGAAGGATTTCCCGATTCTGAGAACACCTGGGAACCTGAAGAAAATTTGGAATGTCCCGAACTAATTAAGGTATATCCTAGACGAAGTTTCAATGTTTACTGATTGTGATATCATTTTAGGAATTTATCAAAGATAGAAACCAAAATAAAAAAAAGAGAAAACGATTATCATCGGATGACTCGTTGTCTGTAGAAGAGTTACCAGATGAAGTACAAATTAAGGTATTTTTTGATATTCTTTGAAATAATTATTCTACTTATTATGGATTCGTAGGAGCCAGCAGTGAAAAAACGAGGATTTCCTCGTTCTCGAGAAGCAGATTGTATTTTGGCTGCTGGAATGATGAATGATCAGTTGATGTTTTTAATTAAGTGGTTAGTTGGAGTTCTTTGTACTGATAAAATGTATACTGATACTTGTTCTGTATCGATTTCATAAAATGACTCTAATTGGTCAAATAATTGCTATTTTAAATATATTTATTAGGTTGTGCAGTATGAAATTTCCGTTTTAATAGTATATTTTTTGGAAACGTTTTAAATCATTTAACAATTAACTAAATTTAAATATATATATAATCTTAAGGCATAGAATTTACTGTATAATACAAAATCATATAGATATCGATTTTATATTTAAATTTTAGAATTTGCGTATAACCTTACAAACCATGTTTTTCGTGTCATTTTTTAATGAGTGGAAAAATGGGAAATAATGGTCAAGAAGCTGCTAGAAACATTAATCATTCATTTGAAAACCATAGGTCGTTGGTTTGTCAAATTTAAATCCGGTGATCTAAGCATGACAAACTGACCGAGGAAGACATAAAATCATCATTTTTGATAATAAATTACCAGCAGCAGTAGAATTGAATTCGAGACAGTCCGTTCGCGGACTTTCAAAACAATTTGAGGTTTGTACCATAACAGTCTCAGCTCATTTAAAACTCATTTGTAAAGTAAAGAAGTTGGAACAATGGATATCACATTTATTGAGAAATTCTCAAAAAAATAATCTTTTGAATATATGCAAATTATTAATACTTCGTCATGAAAAAGAACCATTTTTAACTGCATCATTACTTCTGACGAAAAGCTAGTTCTTTACCATAACTGTCGACGTTCGGCACAATGGTTAAATGTGGATGAAATTCCTTCTTTTTGTCTAAAACCCGATTTGCACCAAAAAAAAAATAATATGATTACCGTTTGGTTGTCTATGTTTAGTGTAGTACATTATTTTTTTCTAGAACCAAGGGAAACTATCACAGCAGATAAATATTGTTCCGAACTTTTAATAATAAACTAAAAATTATGTTTGTCAACAGCCTTCTTTGGTCAATAGGAAAGGTATTCTTCTGCTGCATGATAATACCTGTTCACATGTTTCTAAGAAAATGCTACAAAAGTTATCTGAATTAAATATTGAAGTTTAGAAACATATTCCATATTCAACAGATCTTGTTTCCCAACGGATTTTCATCTCTTTATGCATTTAGCTTATGTCTTATCTCAAAAAACTTGCAGACCATGAAGATGTAAAAAAGACCATCATGCACTTCATCAATTCCAGAGGTGAAGATTTTTATGCAAATGGAATCCGGAACTTGTAATTCAGTAGAAGAAATATTTCACAGCCAATGGCGACTATTTTATTTAAATAAAAATTATTTATTGGTACATGTTTTCAATTTTAAAAGTTATTGTGTAATCAGATATTTCATACTGGACAACCTAATATTTATATATCAGTACAGAAAGGATAGTTTCATTTTAATAATTTTTAACTTTTGATCTTAGTTTGTGAACGATATAAAATTCTGTTGTCACCAATCTTTACAAGCATGGTATCTATAGAATTCTAGGTAAAGTATTTTCTCTAGCTGAGGCCCAACTAAACATGTTTCATTAAGCTTAAGTAATTTCTGGAATCACTTTTTAAAATCACGAAATCTGTTTTTGTAGAACTTATTAAATATTTTCGATTTTGTTTTTCTTTTTCCAAATTGTACTTAACAAAACTTAAAAACGCTTTCATCTTGAACTCGGTTTTTCCAAATTCAAGTCAATGAAATCTTTTTCGTATTTCTTGATATGGGTCGTACAAATTTTTTGAACTCTTCGCGAGAACTGTGGCGATTATTTTCCTTAGAAAAGTAGTATATTCAAAGTTAAACTATGGATATGCAAACTTACAATTTCGAACTTCTATCAGTTGAGCAAAACATCACAAACTTTCTTTATACAAGGCCTAAATAAAATTTCATTTTATGACAACATTCACAAAATTGATTAAATGGATATAAAGACTGTCTATGATGAAAAGTGGTCGATTACAAACTGTGATAACTTTGTAATATGTTCAATTATACCATTATGTTTATAAATTAAATTCTTTTTGTCATATTATCTAAATAATTTATTGATTTTGTAGATCAATAAATATTAGCAACGAAAATGGGTAAAAAAATTGAAATGAGTTAAAAAATGTTGTTCAAATACAATCGAAATACAGTTGCTTCATATTCAACGATCACTAAGAATGTTGGAGTTGCAAAATCAGCCGTTCAAAAAGTTTTTTCAAACTACAAGGAGACTTACTATTGAATGAAAGTCAGGTTCAGGTAAGAAAGCAGGTCAAGTTGATTTCAACTTAGCAAACGATATCATTAATGCGTTTAAGAAAAATCCGACGCTTTCAGTACGTGATGTTGCAAAAAATGTAAACATCTAAATCATACATCCACAAAAGGAAACAGAATAGAGTATTAAAGTCCGACAAAGTAACTGTTGCTTCTGATTGTGATGAACAAAAGAATAAAATTGTTAAGACCAGTTCGAAAAAGGTTTATGAAAATTTCCTTACCAAGGATGATTGAGTTATTATGGACTATAAGACTTACATTAAAGGAAATTTCAACCTATTACAAGGTCAGAAATATTGTTGCAGAAGCTAAAGACGCAGTTTCTGAAAGATTTAGGATGAAAAAGATCTCAAAATTCCCAAAGAAATACTCCATTTGTACATGTGGAAAAAAGTTTCATCAAAACTGGAACAATGAATCAAGAAATTTACATCAATGGTTGCCTTCAAAAATGATTACTGTCTTATTAATAAGCATGATTGCCTTACTTTGTTTTGACCCGATCTCTCATGCTCTCATTATGCTAAAGATACATTAGGAAAACAAATAATTTGAAATTTATTCCTCGACAAGCCAACCCTCTTAACTGATCAGAACTCAGACCATTAGAAAAATATTGGGCAATTATAAAACAAAACTTGAATAAAACCTAGGACGCTGCTAAGAATGAAGCAGACTTTAAAAGAAGGTGGAAGAAATCAATGGACAAGGTAACTAAAATGACTGGCAGAAGTTGATGTTATGAGTAAAATGAGGGGTTCGCGAATTTTATCCGGTTTAAGATATTTTGATAAATATCAATAGAATTTTTTTCTGTATATAATCTGTTTAAAATAAATAGTTTTATTAAAATAATTTTTGTGTTTTTATATTACTTTTATAACGACCACTTTTCATCGTGGACACTCTTTAATAAATCTTGTTAAAATACACTCCAACTTATTTCGTATGAGATCAACTAAAATATTTTTTAAATTAAATAATGATTTTAAAAATTATTTTATTATAAATCAAATCAAAATTTTCGGTTTATATCAATTATTTATGTTTTCTAAAACAATTTTATTTATTTTATCAAGTAATTCATAAATTAGAAAAACATGACTAATTTTTTTTAATATTGCTAGGAAAAATATTGATATGGCGAATTTGGTGTCAGCTCGCAGAGCAAATATCGAATGTCCCCAAGTTGTCATTCGATATTATGAGCAACATCTAAACTGGAAAAACAACGATGATACTGTGACATCAATGCCAAAAGAAAATCTCAATGAATGTGAAAATTCCAACGCACAGAAAAATCGATTTTCCAATTATTCTACCAGTATTAAGGATTCCATTGATTATCTTGTGTCACAAATTAATGTGAAATATGGCGAAGTTAAGAAAAATACTCCAATAATTAGTAAGCCAAAGATAAAGCCAAAACCTATTGCTGTTCCTATGTCAGAAGTAGTTGGTGGAAAATCAAAGAAGAAAACCCCAAAAGCTAATAAGAGCTTTCAAGAACCAAATTCTGGTAATACTAACAATAACAGTAATCAGTCGAAACCGCTTGTCTGTAGCAGTAGTCAAAGTATGATGAATCTCATCAGGAGCTTTAAAGATCGAAAGTCAGCAGACGTTTCCATTAAACCTCCGCAAAATAACGTTCCAGTCAAGATCTTACAGTCACCGATACTTGACAACTGTTCCGTCAACCAAAAAGGGTATGAATCCAGAGACATTCCCACCAATGTTACGCCTCAGAAAATTGAGCTTCCGAAATTGAATACTATGTCGGTATTGAGATCAATCAATAGTTTCAAGGGAGATTTGAGTTCTAGGAAATTTGCAATGACAACCCGACCATATTTAAGAACATCCCAGTCTTTTAACCAGCCCAGTGGTAGTACAATATCCACGTCCAATCTTAGTGTAGTATCGCAATTTAGTTCACCACATACCATCGGGAACGCACAAGCTAGTAATCTTCAGTCTATGACAACCAATGTAAATAATCTCAATTTTACAACCGCTCCTCAAAATGTTAATATTTTATCAATAAATCCATCATCGACAAATCAGCAGTTGCCCGGTTTCAACACGATTTCTTTGAACAATTTCAACGGTCATGCATTTGTAAACCAACCGAACGTCATCGCCACGTTTAATGGTCAACAGCAAATCCCATTCAATCAATACTTGCAATTGGCTCCAGATGGTGTAACTGATCAGTCTTTGCTGTCCCAGTGTTATCAGGTCGTTTCTGATCACCATACATCAGATGTCAACAATTCAATATCAACAGCTATCTTTATGTCCGCCCCTCCTCCTTCGATTCCTAGTCTTCCTGGTATTGCACAAGTGGCTCTGGGTAAATTTCCACCAGATAGTCACTTCACCGACAAAAGGTTCAAGAGTTCTATCCTTAAAAGTCGGAGCTTTACTACTACCAACCCGGGTCACCCCAACAGCGTCCGACTACCGCTCAACCAGTCTGATCCTCCTGTTGCCATTAATAGTTCTAACAATGTTATTGCCATTCAAGGTTACAACGATACACGCATGCAGCTGGCCGTCGCCCTCCAGTCTAGGTATCAACAGAATTCTCTGCTTGTTAAGCGTCCCAATACTATCGTTCCTTCGACGACAGCAACATCCGCTGCGGCTGTACACAACTCAGGGGTGATTTATCAAGGTGAAGTTCAACACCCGATCTCTCCGTATCAGTTTATTAGTCAACCGAATTTCATTTCCGGTCCAGTAATTCAGCAGCAATTTCAGACCCAGCAACAACAAAAGTTTTACAATCCCCAGGATTTAATATCCCCATCATCGTCGTCCATAGGTGCAAACAATACCACACTAATTTTGCCAAAGCTGAACAGCTTTCTCGTGTCGGGGGATGTTGGCCAACATTTACTGCAACAACAAAAACTGTCCCATCTCAATAACAACATCTGAAGAAAAGGGGTTTTTGTCCACTTTGGGCTTTACAGAATTTCTTTTGACACTAGAGCATTTTTGTAATTAACCTTCAAATGCGTCAATATTTCTGTGTAATATCTCTCTAAGTTTGCATGTTGGTGGCCACTCAGATTTAATTTGTGTATAAATGTCTTGAATTCTTCAACTTTTTTGTATTATGGCAGTCTTCCATTTTATTTACCGTAAAATTCATTTAATTATTCCAGTATTTTTGCAAACAAACTTAAGTTTGATTAGGTTGAGTTCTGCTCATAATTAATGCATAGAAGACCAATTGTCAATTTATTAAAATCATATATTATTTATAAAAATGATTAAGCCTTACAATCATGTACTTGGTGGGTTCAAATAATTTGAACTGTTGACTAAATGGCAAGAATTTAATAAAAATTAAATTTTTAAGGTGCATCATTTTATTATTCAAGTAATTTCTTAAAATCTATAATTTTGAAAATTGATTCGTCACATTCAATTTTACAATCAATGAGAACCCAAAAAACAGCTCTTATAAGCATTTCAGAAATCTTACATTTCATGATAAGAAATTTAACAGAAGGTACAACTTAAACATTACAATTAAATAATATTTCAAATAAACCTATTTATTTATTACTTTTAGAGAATCTGAATTTGAGTAAATAATGCTTATCCCAAAAATCCGATATAATTTGAGAAATGAAAAAATAATTGAACTTATGTAAATATTTAATAAATGATCCTCAACTAAGTTTATTATAAGCATTTATTATTAGAATTGCAAAATTTATATTTAAAAGATCAACCAGAAAATTTATGTTTAAATAGTGTAATAGTAACTTTACATGTTAAAGATTCAGATTTTAAAGGTAAAATAAATGTTTTATAAATGGGACAATTTATGGAAATAAAATTAAAAGAAAGAAAAATGTATAATATTGAAACAAAAATTAGACAAAATCTCTAAAATATTTTTAAATTTTCTTTTAATAAATATATTGTTTTTAAATTTTTATAAATAAACTACTATTATTCTTAGCATGGAAATATAAAATACTCAATATCTAAATATTCATAAATATCTTGTAAACTTAATATTTGAAAATTTTCTGTAAATAATTGATTTCTTTAAATATAAAATTTTATTTCATTAAAAATATTTTAAAGTAGATATTTAACTTAATTTTTTTATAAATGAAATATTTATTACTTGAGAAGTTTGACTAATATATTTTATGGAAAAAATATATATTCATGAGTCCCAGAAATAATTTTTAATTTCTAAACTCAACTTTAACATTTATCACATTTAATTTGATGTCCATATGGAAAAGTATTTATTCCATTATTATCAATCAAACATTTATATTCAAAGGGACTTAGTGCAATTTTATCTTATTTTTAAAAAAATACATTTTATTAATTTGATAATTAGAAAAAAAAATTAATTAAAATTTTCCTGGACATAGTGGAAAGTATTTTGTCTTCTCTTTTACTTAAGATGGATATATACTGAATCAACTACATAAATATATCTATAAATTTTATTTTCTTCAATTAATTCATAAATTAAATTTACATATTCATACATTTCCCCTGTTGGTAAACGTTTTGTCATACAACTAGAATACTATTAGCATCATAATATTTTAAATATTTTTCTTTAAAGTAATAACTTAAGCCAAAGTTCTTATTCTTGTTAAAATTCTTTATAGCTTCATTCCATTCATATTTAGACGACTCATAAGAATAATCAAAATCTTTATTTGTTAATTTATAGTTTAATTTAATATATCTATTTCCATGTAAAGAAGAAATGCCACTTCTTATTCCTTTTTCTATTAAAAATAAATGATTATATGCATGTTCTTTCAAATATTTTAATTTTAAATCTTCAAATTTTAATCCTATATTCTAACTTCAACCTGGAGCTGAATAACAATAACAAGGATCAATGCCACAGTATTTTAAACATGTTTCCCTAAAATTTTCAAAAAAATCTGATAAAATTTAAACATCTAATTTCAAATAATAAAACATATAATCTTTAAAATTATTAAAATCCTTATATTCATTAATAAAATAATTATAATTTTATTTCAGTAACATAACCATTTATTTTATTATTAAATTCATTTTCTTAAAGTATATTTTATTTGATATCAATTTATTAACTTCATTATAATTAGAACCTTTAATATAATCATAAGGATAACATGATTTCAGGTTTTAATTCATTTGATTTTTAAATTTAAATCTTATTAGAATTTAATAAAGTTTTTCTCATTGTTTTAACAGAAATATAAATGAACACGTTCTTAAAGAATGTAAAAATCTTATATTCTTAAAACTAAAACTTATATATTCTTCATCTGTGTGGGAAATTATATTTTTTATATCATCTGAATATTTTGTCATTAATTCTTTAAAAAATAAATGAAAATCATTTCCAGATCCATTATGAAAATAAAATTGAATGAAATTTTTAAAAATTAACTTATCATTTATATTACATCTATTGTGAGCGTTCCTCTATTTTTGAAATTTAGATGATCATGATCTCTAACTTTTTTCTGATTTTGATTAAATTATTGAAATTTTTGTATTTTCAACTGCTTGCTGGATCAATTACTAGATGTAAAGCAATTACAGAATAAACAAAACATTTATTATCATTATCTTCAATATTTATTATATATCGTGATTTGAATGGCATTTTTATATATGAGGATCCTACTAAACTTTGATATTTAAATAAATCTAATTTAATTTATGTTATTTTATCTAATTTCCATCCAGCTATTTTGTTCTTTATCTTCTATATACATTAACTCAAACAATTGTTCGGATTTTTTCTATTTTTGACTTTAAACCTTAATATCTCAGCTTTAGCAACTCCTATTAACCTAAAAGTTTTACACAATATAAATAATTCTTCCTTCTACTAAATATAAAAAAATTGAAGTAAAAGTGCAACACTAACTTTTTTTTAAATTGTGGAGCATCCCAAAATAAACATTGAAACTTTTAATGATCGAATAAACATTTTATTGAACCTTTTATAAATCATGATTTTTATTCCATAATAAACATTTTATTGTTATTTTATGTGAAAACATTTTATTCTTGGTTAATAAACATTATAATTTTATTTTTATGTAAAAATTTACAACTGATGATCAGAAAATCCCTTTTTTAATAATTATTATTACTATTATTATTATCATTATTAGAAAATTTTCGTAAAAATATAAGAATTAGTAAAAAATTAAAATTGGTAATTGTAAAGTTACATTAAATAGAAAATGGTACAAAATAGTAATAATAAAGTTTATTTTAGGTAAACCAAATACATTAAATTATATTAAAAGTAACTTATAAATTGCTAAAAATAAAACAATAGAAAAAATATATAATATAAAAACACGTACCTGAAAACATAAGACACAAAAAAAATCGAAGAATCAAAAATAATCATCTCGGCAAGAACAAATAAGAACACGAGCGAGGTCATTATTCAAATTCCAAGACATAGACGGAATCAACTTACAAAAATCATTCCACAATCAATAGTATACAGAGAGACGTTTAATACCAGAAAAACTCAGACCGAACTACGATCGTCATATAGGTGAATTTCATTAGCAAGCAGTGAACTTACTCCGACTATTAGGTGAATATTATAATTATATTGATATTATTAATATTATAACTTTATTATATAAATATTCATACTCTGTTTGTACTGACGTATTGAATAATCGTTTAATAATTTTATTTATTACAATTTGAGCAATCTTAATCGATTGACGTAAATTCTTAAAATTAATATCTTCTAAATAAATACTCGGTGCTTCACCGTTGATTAAATAAATTTTACTGTTTTTCTTTTTCTTCTTTTTTTGTTCAAAGTTTGCACAGCCGCTAGCTGGCAAATTTCCTGAGGGCTTTAACACACTAGACTAAGTCTGTGTTTAAAGATTCTGAATCAATCAGCCTAAAAATCTTATTGTTTACTTGTAATTTAAACTGTGTTAGAACCGATTTATCAATAAAAATTTTATTTAAAAATTTCGTTTATTTCATTGTGTCAGTGCGTTTTATATTAGTGCTTGAACGTTCATCCGTAAATCCTTCTGATATCACATACTTTGTTAAGTGACCTAAAAGCCCAAGTTAAGTCTTTTTAGTTTAAATCAACCAGGCTTTTAGGAACTTAAAATTTGGTGAGCCTGACGTGATCACGTTCGGAGCACTTTTCAAGTAAAATAATAAATAATAAAATCACGGCGAAAGAAGACAAGGATCAATAAATTAATTGAAACTCTTGATCTTGCAACACAGACAAATTCACCACTTTGTAAATCAAGGCAACATAAAATAGATCCTCAAACAGACAAAAAGGTTAAGCTTACACGTACACAGAATCGACAAAGAATCACAGAAACAATTGATAATTTAATAGAAAACGATATGGCAGCACGAGAGAATCAACCAAATGATGATGAAAACCCAAGTCAAATTTATAATGGTTATATTAAAATAGATGTTTTCAGTGGGAACCCAGCAGAGTTACTCGACTTCTTAGCAAACTATTATATCATAATGAAAGCATACGGATTCACTGAAAAAATCATGATGAACCGTTTGCCCATATATTTAAAAGGCGAAGCTCGGGATGATTATTTAGATCTAGTAGCAAAAGGTAAAAATGAAAGTTGGTTAAAAGTTAAAGAAGCATTAGGGGAAAAGATATTTACAGGCGATACAGGGCATCTCTTTAGGCAATTTGCTATTACAGTGCAACAGTCTAATGAAACTGTAGCAGATTATACTCATAAATTAAGGACCGTAGCCCAGAGAGCTATCGGCATACAAGACAATTAGGACGCAAATATACAGGCAATATTCAAAGACCACAGAAACGAAATTAATACAATGTTCGACGAAAATGATTTCAGATCCGAGGACAACACATCGGAGGTTCACGGGAGTGTAGAGCACAGATATCCAAACGAGAAGGCTCCACTAGTTGGGGAGTTGGTGGGAGCCTTATATTAGACGTCAAGGCGAACGGTATGGATGGACAAATAGCTGAGAAGATATACAGGTTTGTGAAGAGGGATAGTTTCGTAGACAGGGAGCAGGTTGAAGACAAGAATATTCCGAATACACAGGTGGCCGAGATTTTATACGATCGAATGAAAGGCTGACACAGCACAATCGTGGAAATTCAAGGAATAAAATTCGATTGCTTGTTAGACACAGGGACAGTGGTAAGTGTAGTGATGGAAGTAGTGATCAATTACGCTGTGCAAATGACACAAATATGACGACCTTAGGAAATATAAAGGTGATAATTAGGAACGAAGGAATGTACCGAGAAGTCGAATTTATTGTGGTGGACAACGTAGTACCAGGGATGATTGCAGGAATCGATTTTTAAAGGTTATTCGGATATAAAATACATTTTGAGGGAGAGAGTTCAGAATACAGCTATACAACAGAAGCAATAAGAATCGGAGAAAATATGATAAAGACAATGGCGAGGACTTCAATGGAAATCTGTGTAACATTGAATCAAAGTTTGGAAGATTAATACAAACGGACGAAAAAATCAGGAAAGCTTTGATCTCAGTGAGGAGAAGCTTAGATAAATTATTCAAAAATACGGAGATGCATTCATGGCTGATAAATGGGACATTGGTCGAACACACGTCATAAAGCATGAAATCAAAAAGAAAGGAGAGCTAATCAATGTAAAGCCGTTTAGACAACCAATAAATTTAGAAGAAAATTTTGAGGAGGCCATATAAAACTTATTTGATAATAACATTATTAAGAAATGCAATTCTGCATGGAACACGCTTCTGATATGCGTGTGGAAGAATGATAAAAAGGATCTGCGACTTTGTTTGGACTTCAGACAATTGAATGCCATGACAGAAAAACAAGCTTTCCCGATGCCAAATGTTGAAGAAATGATGGATATGCTTGGAGAAGCAAATATCTTCAGTTAAATTGATCTGGGTAACGCATACTATCAGATAGAATTAGATGACGAATCAAAGGAAAAAACTTCTTTCTCTACGAAAGGTGGAAAATCCTGTTTCAATCGAATGCCTTTTGGAATTGCAGCAGCCCCAGGAACTTTTGAGAAATTAATGCCGAAGGTCGTAGGGAAGATCAAAGGAGCATTAGTATATTTGGACGACATATTGATATTTTCAGGAAACAAGGAGGACC
>JBBMKC010248622.1:0-10453 GCA_037834085.1 Bipalium vagum
ATTATTAATAAACAGAGTTAGCAAAATTATTAATTTAAAAAAATGTAAAATATTATTATTCGTCATAAATTACATAAAACTCCAAAATAAAAAGCCAAGAGCCAATGTGTAATAAAGAAAATTATAAAATTATAAATAATCATAATCATAATAATAATAATAATAATAATAATGATTATTATTATTAATAAAAAAAATAATAACAAAGACGATCGACCAGCTGACCTGTGTCGATTGATTTGAAAATTTAATTACCAATTAAGAAATAAAACAATATTTATTGTTCCAATGACATTGATAAAAGAAACGAAAAATAAATACTTACATTATCTACCTGTACTTATATACGAAAATAATTGTAAAAAGAAAAACAATTTTTACCATTATAACAACAAATGTAAAAGTTATATATGGAATTCAATTATCAATGATAGTCGATGTGTTGATGCCTACCATTAACAGTCAGCTTATGGCGCCATAAGATAAACAGTCCCCAACAGATTAGAATTAAGACTTAACAAACCATATTTGGCATTTATTTGATCTAATAAATGATTATATATCATTATCTGAAAAATAATTATTCAGTCAGTGGATTAATCTCTATTAACATTTCTCTACAGTCTCACTTTTCGCCCAATATATCGGTTAAATGTCACCGGGAAACGGGCCCACAAAACCGTGGAAAAAGAATAAATAAATAGAAAGATTACAACGGAAAAAAGGATCGTCCATGATAAAGTAGATAAAAATCACAATCGCCTTTCTAGCGACGTTGTTTAACATCGTTTTACTTTGACAATTATATATTATTGTGGGAAATGGGTTTTTTTATAATTATTATGAATATTATTTTATTAATTATCAAGTTTTGTTTATATAAAAAATAACAAAATCACAAAACTCACGTTTATTAAAGTATATAATTCACTATAAGGCACTAGAGTTAAAATTGCGACTCAAGGTCAAACGATTAAATTCACATATTAAAACAAAACGAATTAAATTGGTTAGCTGATTTATTTTAAATTTCTAAATACATTTTTTACACTGCTTTGTGGCAAAGTGAAATTTTCTAAATTGAAACAAATATCATTGTATCCATAGTCGAAATCAGATTGAAATAAAAGATTCTGTTGTCCGTAATCATCGTCCAGATAGTTTCCTTCATCAGACAGAGATTGAAAAGATCCTGAAAATTGGTTCTTGGTAATTCGGACAGTCATGCAAATTTAAAACAAATACTCTCATTATTTGTATTATGAAAATGGACTGGTGGTTGGTTTTTTTTCGAAAAATGGTCATCTTCATTGGATATTAGAACCTCTGAAATGTTTGTGAAATTATTGGCCAGAAGTGAAGACAGTTTGGATTGAGGTAATATGATGGAAAATTCTTGACCAGATCTTTGACAAATGTTTTCGTTGGAGTTTTCCTTATTTATTTCATATTTTTTTAATTCACTAATTATGGATTTCGTGAAGGAATAATAAAAAGTCTTTCCTCGGATATTCTAAAATATTGATTTTTTTAAAAAATTGAAAATGATGTAAAATTTGAATTATAAAATTAAGTTCTTAAATAATTTTGTAATCAAAACATAAAATAAAATATTTAATATAAAATATAAATTTCATACAAATAATAGGTTGAGGAAAGAGTATTTTAACTTTTCATCTCACAAATTAAAAGTCGATAAGTCACTGTGAAAGATTTTTATTAATCAAAATATGCTCCATTGGCATCTACAACATTTTGCCAACGTCCTGCGAGTGTCTTCATACCGTTTCTGAAAAAGTCTGGGTCACGGAATTCAATAAAAGAGGCAAAGGTATTTTGAACATCATCCTGAATTGCTTATTTCGTAGGAAATTGTCAAGTGACAGGGATAGATGATAATGATAATATATAAATTATTTATTATTATTATTTATTTTTTACTATTATTATATTTAAAAGATTTAATATATTATTATATTTTAAAATATAAATATAAATAATATATTCAATAATATAATATATGTATAAATATAAATATAATAAAAAAATTAATGAAAAATGAAAAAAAGTGTTGTTGTTATTATTATCTAAAGTTATTCATTCCATAATTTTATTTTAAAAGTTTTTTTGTTTTATCAAATCTGCAATAATAACAAAAAACTAATTTTGTTAGAGAATTTATTATAAAAAAATTATAAAATGGAATTCTTTAGAAAATCGAAATTGTCAATTTCCTAACAATTTTCCATCAGATTTCTCTAAAATTTTGTGAAAAAATATACTTTCATAAAAACAATTTTTAAGATACTATTGTTCAATGAAACGAAACTTTTTCCAATAATATAATGAACTTTTTTTTGAATAGTGGGGAAAACGTGTTACAGAAAAATCTCTCAAAATTCTGGAAATGATTTTTTGAGAAAATATTCCTCATAGAGACTTTCACAAAAGTCATAAGCCCTGATGGGGTCGGGATTTATTAGCCTGGGAAGACTGGCCCTCTTATTCAGAGCTGACCCCATAATCAAAATTTATTTCTCTTCAGTGGAAAATCGACGTCAGTGGAGGAGAATGACCACATTAATCGTCTAATGAAATCCGTGAGGAGGGACTTTTTAATTCGAGAATGAGATTCTGAGCTCTTCGTTTTAATAGTTTAATGGTTGCACAATTGATTATTTCAATAAATATTTTAGGACATTTAAATTTATTGACCTTCGGAGAATGAAAATAATTGATTATAATGAAAAATTATTTCAATTTATTGGAAAATACAACAATGGATATTGTTAATATCATTTGAACATAAAATTCTTCATTCATAATCATAAAGTGATCTTATTAGCATTTAATTTTATTATTTTTTTTCATAAAATTTTCCATATTAGGGCCTATTATTTTATACATTAGATAATTCTGTAAATGGATTCCTCATAAGTTCATTGATGTTAATCGTAAAGACTGTTTTGATGTGTGCTCTGCTCTAATCGCTATTCACAAAATTAATCTTTTTCGATTGGCTTATAACTGGTGATAAGAAATGGAATAATTACGACCACGTGGTTCGTAAACGAGCCTATTGCTTACCTGATCAACCGTCACTTTCTATTGCAAAACCAAATATTCATGTAAAAAAATGCTTTATTTTGATTAAAAAAATCTTCTTTAAGATAAAACACCTTATATGATGGATTTTCTTTGGTTCAATTATTAAGAAAAGTTTGTTTTAACATTTTCTTATTATATTATTAGGAAGATTCATAAGTAATTTCGTTTTTTTTATTTAAGTAGTTCAAAGTAATTTTTTAGTTGATGAACAATTTGAATATATCGACTTATATATCAATTTGAAACTTAAAAAATTTTCTACCATTAAGTTAATTAATGTATGTTATATAAATGTAATACCATCTTTTATTTTAGCTGAAATAAAAATGGAAAAATCGAAATTCGCACTTTACTTCGATATTATTGGAAGTAACAATTCAAAGCAAGTGAAGCTGCCAGAAAAATATGTGAAGTGGAAAATGAAGGTGTAATCTCCATTCGCATAACCCAAATCTGGTTCAAAAAATTTAATGAATGATCTGTACGATCAACCACGATCCGGTAGGTCAGAAACTTTAAATCAAGAAGTGCTACTAAATGTTGTTGAGACAAAACCATCTACTACCACTCAATATTGTCTGCTGATCTATGTATTTCCCAAGCAACAGTTGTGCGACACCTTAAAGCAATCGGTAAGGTCAACAAACGATGTAGAAAAGTACCTCACGATTTGACCAAAAATCAAGTAAAGCGACTTATGGAAACTTGTAGAAAGCTGCTGGAAAATCCTCGAGATGATCGTTTCATTAAACAAATTTTAACTTCTGATGAAAATTGGATATATTTTACCAATTCTCACAAAGATAATCAATGATTGAACTTTGAGAAAGTGGCAGAACCTGCTCCAAAAAGAGACCGATTCTCACAAAAAGCATCATTGTGCGTTTGTTGGAATTTCGAAGGCATGATCTATTTTGAATTGATTCCAAATAGTATATCACTAGACACAGGCCTATATTGTGCTCAATTTAATCGAATGTTTCAAAAATTAAAGCTGAAATATCCGGCATTGGTGAATCGAAAGCAAGATAATGCAAAACCGTACAATGCCAAGATAAAAATCGAAAAAATCAGAGAATGTGAATCTATTGAATTGCTACCACATCCAGCATACAGTTCCGATCTTTCCTCATCGGATTACCATTTTTTTCGATCAATGGTACATTTTTTTAGAGTGTAGATTCAATAATTTGCACGAGATAACTTGGCATGTCAAGAGTTTTTCAGGTCCAAGAACAAAGAATCTTACCAACAATGGAGCCAACAACTAGCAGATAAATGGCTTAAAACTATTGATTAAAATGGCCTTTACTTTGAAACATAATATAATTTTGTTTTTGTTTTATTTTGTTTTTATAATTTTAAATAATAAATGAAATTACTTATGAATCACCCTAATATTATATTACTAAATCAAAGACTATTTTCATAAAAATCGATTTCTGGAAAAAGAAAAATTTTAATAAAAATTAAATGGAATAAATTTCTTAATAAGTGTCTTTTTTATTTTATTTTTCGCCTTGAAATAATTTAATTTTATTCAAATGCAAAGGAGTTCAAATTTTAGGAGCGTTGGAATTTTTTACGTATCAGTTTGCATAAAAAATTGAATTAATTTTTCTAAAAACTAAAATCACTAAGAATTATAATTACTTTCAATTATTGATGTTTTTAATTTCTATTAATAAAAAGAATAACTGGAATAAATTATTGTTATTATTATTATCATTATTATTTTATTAATATTATTATTTACTTTATTTTTATTTTTATTTTTTTAAATGATAATAATAATAATAATAATAATAATAATAATAATAAATTTCTTTTCATCATCTTTTTTCTTTTATGATTATTATTTATGTTTTTATTGTTATTTACGTTATTATTACTCTTTTTATTATTTAATTTAATTTTAATATTATTAATATTACTGTTAACATTATTTTATTTATTTTTTTAAAAAAAATATTTTTTTATTTTTTTATTTTATCATTTATATTATTTTGTTATCATTATTTTAATTTCATAAAAATTATTATTATTATATTTTTTATTATTTACATTATGTTTTATTATTATTATTATTATGTATCTTGACTTTCCACGGATTATTTCCTGATTTTTTATCTTATTATATACTTTAAATATAAAGGGTTGTAAGAAACTCTTTTCCCTGAAACAAAAATATATTTACCAAATTAAAATATTATCAGTTATTGATTTTTTATATTTATAAAATAATAATTTATTTATATTAAAAGACTTAAATATTGTTTATATTTTTGAGTGCTTATTTGTTCGTTGTTGACATCTCCAAACCTAACAAAAAATATTTGCCTTTACGCCATGCCTTTTCTCTGATCGTTGAAACGCCATTTCTTTAAGCTGTAATGAAAATAAGTCCCATAATTATTTATATCTATTTTGAGCGATTATTGATTTCATTAATTATTTATTATTTCTGTTCATTATTATTAACTATTCTAGTATTACAGACTTAATTTATTATTCTTTTTGTTTTAAGGTTTATTGTAAATGTGAATATTCATTATTAATTCAAATATATAATCAATTTTATTAATTATCATTATTATTTTTATTATTATTATTATTGTTTTTATTGTTTTTATTATTATTATTATTATTATTATTATTATTATTATTATTATTGTTTTTATTGTTTTTATTATTATTATTATTATTATTATTATTATTATTATTATTATTATTGTTTTTATTATTATTATCATTTTTATTATTATTATTATTATTTTGTCAATATATTATAATAAAAAGTAGTCATTTTAATACTAAATATGGGAAAAGAATCGATATCAACAGTTCCAATAGTATTTATATAGAGAAATTAATTCATCTAATAATATTATCATTATTATATTATATTTTTATTTTTATACATCTATTTTTATTTTCATACATGTATAAAAGGCAGATAAGAATTGGAGACCTCTGACATCCAATTTTTCATGACATTATGAAAATCTCGACTTTGACTCATTACATTATTATATTATTATTATATATTAATGTTTATTGAATGCTTAATATAGTAATGTTTTGATAATATCAGGTTGTTCCATTCGAAATGTTAGAGTTCCTGTGAAAAAATTATAGAAATAGTAGATCAAATTTTAATTCAATAATTAAAATAAGATCCCTAACACTTAATAATACTACATCCTTTCAGACGTATTAAAATTTGTTGAACTCCGAAGATCTTTGAAAGTGAATTTGGTGGCAATTTTATTAAAGATGATTCTATGTTCAAAAGTGTTCCAATCTGTCATGGACAGCTATGGTAATTATGGAGGTTGCATCAGAGTTCACATTTAAAGTATTTGGCCTTCTCCTTCACCAACACTGAAACGTGCTGAAGTGCACCGTAACACGATATGGTTGATACCAACTGTTTTCAGACAAAAGATATCTCATTTAGATTTATGGTATTCTATTTTAATGGTTTCGTCGACATTTTAGAACTAGGAACAGAAGGAACCATGAGAATCGTAATCATTGCCTTCTAATGGTTTCAATTAAACTTGATTATGAGCTGTGTTTGATCAACATTTAACTATTGAGCAATGTTTTCTATCGTCATAAGGCATTCATTTTCTTCACAGTACTTCCTAATTGATGATCCAATGTATCCTTCTCATGTAAGCATGATAATGATCAAGACATTTATTTACAATATATTTTTGTAATTTTTTCGAGTTCATGTAGAGTACAATTGCTCTTTTCGATTTTTTTAGTTAGTTGATTTTTCCGAATTTAACAATTGCTTGATATATTATGTTTTTGTAAGGACCTCTAAATAGATGATACCTTTGCAATGCCATCTTTCGCAGGTCATATTCTTCTTCTGGTGCCTTTCTCATTTTGATGTTGTTTAAGGCGATTCGAAAGGTCTGGACCAAACTCTTTTGCGTTTTACATTGTGGTAAACAATTCATTTTTCATTACCAGTTATCAGCTGATTCAAAAAAAATTCCTAACCTCACGCTTAATAAACATATAACAAATGTTTATGACATTGTTTAAGTTTATGAGAAACCAAAACGTCGAGACTGTCTAGATATTCTTGCTTCTTAAGATGGTCATGAGCAGTTGAATTATCGATATTGATATTTCAGTAATATTTCAGATAAATTATTTTATAATCATCAACTTTGGATGGCCGTCCTGATTGAGGACCGTTGTTAACATCAAAGTCACCTTCGTGAAATTCCTTAAACCATTGTTGACATTGACAATGTTTGAGACTTTTGTTATCATGAACTTTTCGAAGGATTCACACTCATTTTTCCTTTTGTGAAAGCAAAATAATAAAAAATATCTACAATGCATATCTTCATTTTCCATTTCAAATTATTGCTAAATCTGTGAAAATTAAAACAAACCATAAAATTTCTACCAATCAATAGATTTGAATGAATAATGAATAATGTCAATTAAATAATTGCAAATAATATAGGACTTCAAAATATAAAAAATTTCCATCTGTTGTGAAAATGAGTCACAACTTTTCCAACGACCTTGTGAGATTAATTGAAAATTAGTTGGGGGAGAGCAGTCAGAGCAGTCAGAGCAGTCCATGCGCATGTGAAGGTCCGGTATCTCCGATTAATTTTCACTAACAGACATCATAGATCAATTTCAGCCAGGCCTCCAATAGTCTCTTCATCAACAACATTTCGTCAAACATTTAATGAAAGTCTGGTTGATTCGTTCAAAAACATTCATCAAAAAAATTTAAGATCGATAAAATCGAGTCAATAATAATTAAATGTGAAAAATACCATTCAGACTTTAAAATGTAATATAGAACAATGATTTTTTATTGACAAACCTTTGACAAAGATTTGATAATGAAAATCTGACATTTCTTATGAAACAATCTAATATTTCAAAAAAACATTTTACGAAAGAAAAGAGAGCTCTTTCTCACGCTCATGATAACGTCCCTAAGATCGATTTTGTAACCATTTGCATAGCCAAAACAACAAAACTTCTATACGGGAACTCAGGAATATTAGCTTGATTCTATGCGCTTGGTATTACAAACCACTCATTTTTAAATTTAGACTTCAATTTTTCTATTTAATTTAATAATTGTATAATATTTTTTATATAGTAATAATAATAATAATAATAAATAATAATAAAAATAAAATTTTTAAAAAAATAAAATAATAATAATAATAATAATAATTATTATTATTATTATTATATATTTATGACATATGATTTTTAAAATCAATATTATTTCTTAATTTTTTTCAATGGATGTATGAAAATTTGGAAAAATAAAATTTCAGAAACTTCGTTTATTCTTTTTAACTGTCATAAATTCACAAATGATTTCAAATATAAAATGATTATGAAACCTGTCCAAGAGAAGAACCTTCATCATTTAATATTTTTAGAAAGATTTCAAATAAAATTCTTTTTAAAAAATCAAGAAAATGAAATAGTCCACATTGTCCTCGATTTTGCAACAAGTTTCAGGGTTTTTTTATTACTTTAAAACAAAAAAATAGATAATTATCCATTACATTTAAAAATCATAAAAGAAACAAAATAAGAAATAAAATTGATTTTATTATTATTATTTTTTTTATTATTATTATTATTATTATTATTATTATTATTATTATTATTCATAATAATTCTTTTAATGAATATACAAGGGGGAATTTTTATGTTTAGGTGCCAAATCATTGGAAAAAACGTCCCTGCCAACCGTAGCTCGCCCGGTAATTGGTTTTTGATCAAAGAAAGCCGGTTGAATTGTAAATTCACACACGCTCGTTGGAAAAAACGTTAAAAATTTATGTTTTTAGTTAAAAAACTTTGGTAAAAAAACGATAAAAAGCTTGGATATTGTAATTCTACTAACAACTCCAGACAACACAGCAGCGCAAAACAGTATAATCCACATTTGTTAATAAAAGGAAGAGGAGTCTGCAAAAAATGCCCCTTCCTTGACATTTAAGCACCCGATTCCATTTGCGAATTGGGCCAAGGGAAAATTTAAAATGATTTTTGGAATTTTTCCGCAATTCCATAAAAATCGTATTCTTAAAATAACAGATTTTTTTCACTAATTAAACAAATAATATTGAAAAATGAAAGTGGAACTGAAAATTCCCTCTTTATTGTTTATTGTTTATATTGGACGTCAATGTTTATTTTTTGTTTTAATGTAAAACTCTTGTACAAAACATAAATAGATCTAACCTTAGAATATTACCGAATGAAGTTTCAATATATATAATTTATATAATATATATATCTTTATATATATGATATTATTATTTATTTTTATTTTTATAAATATTAAATAAATGACCTTAACAAGAAATCGGTTTCGGAAAAATTTTTTTTATAAATTCCAATATGGTTTATTTTATTATATCATAAAATTGCTAAACTATCCTCATTACAACAAATACAAAATAAAAGCTGCAGCGTATCATAATGTAAAGGTTTTTATAGTGACGTTTTATAGGTTCAGTTCTCTTAGCTTTGTATGTTAGATTAAATCTCGTAAAAAATTAAAAAGAAAATTTTATGATATGATTTTTTAATCAATTTCCCAAGTTATTGAAACGAAGATATAAAATATTTAAAAAATATTTTAATATTTAATATGCCAAAAGTATTTTGAAATATAAAATAAATATAACCAATATCCATTAATTAAAACAACCTAATTAATAATATTTTTCATTAACTTATCATACTATCCTTCATCGATATAAATAAATAAAATAAACGGAAATAAATTTAAATAAAAATAAAAATGAAATTTGATAACAAGGAAAATCATAATCGGATTTAAACAAAACATTCTTCATTCCTTTTCCATTCTATTTCCTATCATTATAAATTTTGAAAATGTGTGAAATAATAATTAAATAATAATATTAAATCAATTTATTAATAAATTGAGAACAATTAATTAAAATAAAATCAATTATCCGTGCTGTACAAATTTTCTTTAAAAGAAATATTTTCAGATTATCTGCGTTTATAATTTTATCAAATATATTATTTAGTTAAGCTTTTTTAGTCTTTATTTAATAATATAATATTATTTATAATATAATATTGATATCTTCAAAATGTTTAATAAGTCATTGTCAATTTAGAAAAATCATGTATAAAAACATTTATTTTAATATTAGGTGTAGTAGTTAATTCTGTGGATTTTTATAGTGTAAATATTTATTTTTTATATATCTACAGTCAAACCCGCTTAATATCACATTGCTTTTTGAACACAATTCCAATGATATAAACCGTTGTTGATATTAGA
>JBBMKC010248633.1:0-10452 GCA_037834085.1 Bipalium vagum
ATAATAATAATAATAATAATAATAATAATAATAATAATAATAATAATCATAATCATAATCATAATCATAATAATAATTATAAATATTTAATTTATTAAAATTCTAAATATTACCTCAGGAATATCCATTATAAAAACCTTAATATTTTTATTCATTTTATTTACTTATAAAAAATTATAAGATTATTTTCGAAAAATTAAACATCAGACATGAAAATTTGTTAAGTTGAACTTGTTAAAGTATTTGTATTCTGATAAATAAATATTGAACGAATTACTAACAAGATCAAATATGTTCAAATTATTCAAAGACCAACGTACGAGTTTATGAGTTCTTGAGGGGGGAGTCAGTAAACAAAAGAGATCACAAAGATGCAGATAATCAGTCTATCTTTGGACAATATAATATTACAGACATTTATTCTTAAACTTACATTTCCATTCTGTGCTTTTATTGTTGATCCATTTGTTTGTTTGAACTTGTTTTATCAAACCTTTTATTTATTTGCGCATTTGGTTATCCAAACAATCGTTTAATCATTGTTACGACATTTCTCTCTGGGCCGAGATAGGCGGTTCATTATAAAGAAATAAATAGATCTAATGGTCGTATATACAAATATATATGATGTCGATAATGAGCATTTATATTGATTTCTATTAAGAACTCTTTATTCCAAAGATTTTGTTATCTGATATATTGAAAGAAGCTGTTGAACACAAAATTTTTGTGATTTTGCTTTGAAGAATAAAATTTCGAAAACATTAAATTCATTTTTGTTTCATTCCTTTTAATTGTTATTATCATTATTTTTATAATTATAAAATTAATCCGAAATAGGCACATTCGTAAATAAACTGCAATGATACCGTATGGTCTTATTCGGAATTTTTCTCATAATTATTTATAAAACTACAAATTTCAAAGCTGTCTTTCACCTCGAATTTCATTTCTAATAATGGTTTTACCAATTCGTCAATTAATTTTGCTATTTTATGTTGAGCACAATTTGTTATTGATAGAACTGGTCTTACCGGCTTTGTGTATTTTTGGCAATCCATATATATTAATTTAGTGAACAATAATTTTTTAATTTTCAAGTATACGCTTTTTAAAAAAACATTTTTGAAAATAAAAAATTTTATTTATACTACTATCTTGATACATGTTTCGATTTTTTCATTCAGATCTTCTTCAGTCAATTTATATATAAATACTATACATATTTTAAATAATGTATATGTTAAGATCCTAAAAAAGTGTGGGAAAACACCAGAAGAAATTTTTGAATCTGTACGAGGGAAAATTATTACTTGCTCGAAATTTCCCTGGACATCCAAGAACCGTAAGAACGAAAACATTTATCAAAAAAATTAACAGAAACCTTACAACAAACAAAAAAAATAAATCAGCTAGAAAATTATTAGCTTTAGATTTCAAATGTTCAAGAGGCACTATTGGAAATATTATACATAATGACTTGAGATTTAAGTGCTGAGGAAAATAAAAGTTCCCTATCTATATGAGTCCCAAATCAATAGACGAAAGACGTGCTCATGTTGGTTAAGAAAAAGATTTAGTAAACAGGCAGTGAACAAAATTATGTTTAGATATGAAAAATCTTTTGATGCAGATGATCAGTTTATTCCACACAATAACGTCGTTTATGTGTCTAAAAAAGGTGCAAATTTAAAAAGTGAACTTGTTTCAAAGAGAAACATCCTTTGAAAGTGATGGTATGGGTTGAACTGACATATCAGGGTCCGACGAAATCTGTATTCTTACCAACAAAACATCTTTTGATACAAGATTTGATATATCAAATGTACTTCCAATCGTTGAAAAATATGGAAGGGAGCTCATTGGAAGCGATTTCATATATGAGCAGGATGGTGTTAGCTGTCACAGAAGCAAAGAAATAATTGCGACATTCAAAAAGACTGGTATTTCAATAATAGCTTCAAAACATTTGCCACCAAATTCACCAGATCTTAGTCCTCTTGATTATTTCTTTTGGGATGAAGTATCAAAGGGACTGAAAACAAAAAGATTTGAAAATCGTACAAAACTGATTGAAAAAATTATAGAAACAATTGCAGAAATTCCATTAAATATGATTCGCTAAGCCATTGATTCCTTTCGACAAATAGTTTTGGCCATAGACAGGCACGAAGGAGGTTTAACAATAAACTGTTTTACTTAAATAAATTTTGGTTTTATTCTTTATTAAATACTTTTAATTGAGTTAATTTAACATTAAGTTGTCTATTTCAAACTCCATTCAAAGAATTATCATTCTTTATTAGCCACCCGTTAATTGGGAATTAAAGTTGTTTACATTAAAATGTATTACAGTATTTTCTGAGTCTCTTAATTTTTTTATTTTATACAATTATATATTATATATTTATAAAATAAATCTTATTTTAATTATTTTATATATTAACGTGTGCCAATAAAGTAGATGCACAAAATTTTGATGTATTCTATATACGCACCAATTCTGAATATTCATATAAGTTATTCCTTATTATAAATGGTTTTTTTAAACTAAGTGAAAATTTAATAATGAAGGTCGCTCAGCAAAATAAATTACGTAGAAGATTGTTTGCCATTCTTGGACGACACTCAAGAAGTGCAGTTTTAGAACACTTTTTGAAAGAAAAGTAAGTCGCCGCATATTGTATTCAATTTTTCGGAGATATGAAAATGGCGAAGCATCAACTGGAGTTTAAAAACAGGTTGGTCTCCGATTTTAAATGACATGCAGCTTGTCAAGTTGCAAAACGATGCGCAGGACAAAATCGATTAATCCAAACGTGTTCTTAGCACTAAATATCATTTGCTCAAATATAAAGTCATATCATAAGAGTCCTTGTTCCAAAATATACCAATAAAAAATTGAATTATATGCAAATCAGATCCCTTAGAAGACATTTTTTCACTTCGGATGTCAAAATAATTCTAGGTGATGAAAAATATTTTACTTTTTCTTGGAGTAATGCATCACAAAATCGAGCACTTTATGCTGATGAGATTGAAAAAGTTACAGATCATATTAGATTCACCCTTATAGCTAAATTTGAACCCAAAATATTGGTATGGACTGCAATATCTGAAAAAGATGTCCCAGCTGTACATTCAGGAATCCAACAGTGCAGCAATAAAATCAGATGTGTATATTAAGAAATGTCTTACAAAATTAAAAAGATTCATCACAAAAAAGCATAAAGATGACAACATTATCTTCTGGCCTGACTTAGCAAGTTGCCATTATTCACATAAAACATTAACATTGTTAGAAGATAATAACATTCAATATCTACCAAAAGTTTCGAATCCACTAAATATTCCCAAAGCTCCTCCAATTGAAGATTTTTTGGGATATATCATGTTCAATAGTTTATAAAAATGGTTTGGAAGCCAAATCAAAGAAACAGAAATAAGCAGGATGGTGATGGTATTCCATCCTGTGCAATTATGTTTTTAAGGGGAAATAGTCTGTTATTACTATAATTGTTACTGATTGTGTTTTATGGCGCTCCCACACAAAAATACTTTTCTATTAGAAGAAAATCCTTTTTTGAGAAATTCAAAGTACCTCTAAATAAACGTGTCTATTAAAAAAAAGGAACACTTTTGCACCATCTTTTGTTTCATATTTCTTTTTGATCTTCACTTAGTTTATTTCTCTCTTTTTCACCAATCTTGGGCAGCACAGAATACACATTCAAACACCAAGACCAGTCCATAATTATTCCGAAAATAACATATGTACAATACCACTGCTATATCACTTTTCGACCTCAGGAATATTGCCGTGTAAATGAGCGAATGAGCCAGGATCAAATTCCTTGATTCATTCATTGAGAGTTACTTGTTGACCATTTATTGTTCTTACGATTTTATAAAAATAGAGATAAATAAAGGATAAAAATAAAGATAATTTTTACGTTCTGGGTCATAGCTGTGAAGCTAGAAGCGAGGGGCCCTGAGCAGATCATAAAAATAAATTCCTAAAGACTCGGACGTTTCAAAATCTGTTGTTATTAATTTCTATGCAGAAATGAGGAAAAAATGTGAAATTTTCTCTTGAAAATTTCAATAAATATTGGAGAACATATGTTCTCAACTGTTTAAAGATGAAATTTATAATTGACGATTTCAATATAATTTGTCTTTAAAATCTGATAGAAAACGCTTAAGCTTTTCAAGAAAAGACTTGTTAAGATTGTCGGTGAAAATAAAAGATAAGGAATTATATTATTCCTATCGTAAAACCAATTTTTAAAATGAAATTAAATAATAATATTTATTTATAACTTGACTCTGACTGGCTGTAAGCGATAATATATGTATTTTGTCATCAGTTCTTTGGTTATCAAAAAAACCAAGAATGAGTTTAATTAAATAAAAATCGTTGTCTTAATATCAATTGTAATTTAAAAATAGTTTGTGTTTACTGTGATAACAATTTTTTTTATTCTTGAGTCTTATATTATTCACACTTCTTCGGAGGGAGTTGGCAACCCCAAAAGTCGTAGCTACCTTATAAGTCTAAAGTGTAAAGAAAAAAAAGAGACATTTTTTATCATAAAGCTTTACAAAGAAAAATCTCCAAATAAATACTGAAAATTGTAGATTTTATGGGCAGGGTGTCATGTTAAGGACTGACAGTAATTCACAGAAACACTTCTAAATTTAAAGTAGATGAATTTTCTCTTTAACATTCAGATCGCACATTATAATCATCAATTTTCATATAAAAACTGTGGAAAACAACACTATATATAGAGACATTGAAAATAAGTGATCCGTAGTAAAAATAATTTTAGGAGCACTTAAATAAAACTAATTTTTATCAAAGCACAATAAGTTACGTAGTCGTTTTATTAATTTCGTAATATTTAATATTAGTAAACAAAATTAAATAATTGTATAAGCATTTTAAATTAATAAAGAACTAAAAGAATTATAAATTAAAGAAAATTAAATTCAAAGCCAGAAAGGGGAAAATAAAGTGTCTAGTATCTTTAGACGCACTTAATGTAACTTTATTTGTTTTAGATATTATCCATTTCCAAAGAGTCAGATAAGAAATTTATTAAGGTAATTAAAGTTTTCAAACATAATAACCACATAGCTTAAAATAATTAAGTAGTGTAAACATGGGAAAAAGAAAGTCGCTATCAGATTATGAAAAAGGTATAATAGACGCTTTTCATAGTGAAAATCTTTCAAATAAGCCTATTGCAAAGAAAATTAACCAACCCGAACATTCCATCAGAGCATATTTGGAGAGTAAAGCTTGTATAATGTAAGTCAATATAATATAAGTTCTAATATAAGTCAATAAAGGGAAAAGGGGGTCCAAAAGTGAAGATTAATGATAGACTCAAAAGAAGAATAATCAATAAAGCGAGCCAAATAAACTATCATTTTAACTCAGAATAAGGGTAATTTAAATTTAGACATATGTCGAGAGTCAATAAGAACAGTATTGAATGAAAATCCGAACATTTCATTACGACATATGAAGAAAAAACCGGTTCTTACCTCAGAGCATAAGAAACGAAGACTGAAATGGACAGAAGAAAAAGCTTGTTATAATGAAGAATGGAAAAGAATCATCTGGGGTGATGAAAAAAGATTTTGTCTTGATGGACCAGATGGTTTTTCGTTTAACTGGCATGATTTAAGAAAAGAACAATCTATTTTTTCAAAGCGTCATTCTTGAGGAGAATTGGTTATAATTTGGGGCGGCCTCAATTATCTTCATTGGCCTTTATTTCTCAAAGCATGGATCAATTTGCATATAAGGATGTTTTGGAGAATCATTTCCTTCCATTTAAGAATGCATTTGGTGGCGAAAATTCGATATTTCAGCAGGATGGAGCAAAACCTCATACTGCACAAACAATTATGCAATGGCTTAAAGACAGAAAAATCGAGGTTTTACCATGGCCTTCTTTATCACCTGATCTATATCCAATAGAAAACCTTGATATATTCAAATGGGACTCAGTATTATGATGTTGATCAACTTAAAAAAGCGATTTTAAGGTGTTAGGATAAGATTCCTAAATCATTGATTGGAAATTTCGATTTGTCAATGTCAAAACGAATTTTTAAAGTCGGATGTGCTAAAGGAGGCATAACAGACTATTAATTAGATATCTAGATGTCAATTATATTTTTAAAATGTTTCTTATCATAGAATTTTCACGTTGCGTCTAAAATTATTGGACGGTGACTTCTTAATATTTTTCATTTACAGGTAATTCGTTCTTCATAACAGTATGGAATATAACTCGTGAAGGTGAAAAATATTTATTTAAAAAAATCAATAATAATAATAATAATACTTTCATTTGAATTCTTTTCTTTCACTCGAATCTGGCATACGTTGAAATTAATTACTTTTTCTTTTCTGTTTAAACGGCAAAAGAGATTATTTTCTCTGTCCTGATTTGGCTGCTGAAATGAGTTTCTTGTTCTGAGAGTCGTCAGTTTGATTGGCCAGAGAAAAATATAAAACGCCTCTTTGAAATGGAGAGAAGAGATATTGCCGAATTTTGAAATTGAAGATCAACAGAAATTGGCTATTAAAATTCATTTTTCCGTGAGCTGAAATTGATTTATTCTAGTTAATTTATTCAAAATGAGGAACAATTTCATTGAACATTTAATGAAAATAATGATCTTCTTTAGCAATGATTGCATTATATCTCTTTCGAGTTTGAAGATTAGAGTGTTCTAGGAGACTCGGCCAACCTTCGTGGAATCCAAACTTAAGTCGGCTAAAGTAATTTTGTTCTAATAAATAATTATTATCGGCTCAATTATGTATTTTAATCTTTGTTTATTAATATAATACATTATATCGATAAACGGAAAGGTGCTTGATGATTTGTGAGACTTTGTAATACTTAGGTTTATTAATTTGAGACAATTGAGAATTTAACAGTCATAAGCCTCAAATTACAATTCTTACCATTTCAAGTTTTCCGAAAAAACAGGCTACCATTTCTTTTGAAGTCTTTCAAGTGTAGCGACTTTAATTGGCATTGACTTATCTCAGAAAACCCATTTATACGACTAAAGATTATTTTCGCTTCTTGGGCACGTATCTAAAATTTGACACTATTAATGATGCTTTATACAGCCTCTGAAAAACCCCAATTCAATTTTCACCAATCTTTAAATTATCAGGAAATGTACGGAAAGTTTTATCGTATCAAAATATTCATGCAATATTGATATAATATAATGTTAAAATATATATGAATTCTTCCAAAAAGTCTATGATCGAAAATACATGCTACAAAAGTCAAACAGAAAGAAATGTGTAGAAAATTAATGAATTCTTGAGAACGGGCGTTTGAGGTGGCTAATCACACCTGAGGATTTTCTAATTGTTTTAATTAATGTAATTATTTTAGAAATTAATTATGGTAAATATTAAGTATGTATTAGTTAATATTTTAAAAGTATAATTTTTATTTATAAACTTATTTTTAAAATTAAAAGAAGAATTTCCAGGTCTGAGAAAAATTGTTTAAATATTAGTTGATTTATCACTAAGTAAATTTATTCGAAAAATGTCTTATTGATAATAAGCCAGTTGATATTAACAATGTTTTTAGAATAAAAGTATTCACGATTAAAATTGCGACAGTGGTAAGTTGATTGGAAACTAGCAATGATAACCCTGATATCTTTTTAGCTTACTTTTTAAACTGAAATTTATTAATTATTATAAAATCCTTTGGTCAACCTAAGTATATTTATTTATACATCATTAATCGGATGAAGACGTTTTTTTATACATATGCGTTTCTGTGGTCATTAATGTCCGTTGAATAGTCTTACACCTAAAACTACACTTAAAAATCGTTGATTGTTAAAAATTATTTCTGGAAGAGATTTAAATGATATTAATTAATAATTAATAATAAAAATAAAATCGTTTTCTGGAACAAGTATTCTGCATCACAACACCCATGGAAACTCCACATAGAAATAAAAGCAATTCCTTTATTTTCTAAATATTTCCGAAAGCTCATTCTTAGAAAATCGATTTGTGCATGCTGGAATAGAGGCAAGCGGGAAATGGCCATAAGTGGAAACGGTGGTGTTAATTAATTTATTGAGCTGTCTATGACATGGTCTGTCTTCATTGATAACATGGTTGAGTAACTTTATTTTTTAACTTAATTTCGAATTGGTTTGCGGAAAAATGATTGGATTTTTACAATAATAATGAAAAGTAAATTTTACACAACTTTTCTAATAAAATCTATATTTCGAATTTCACTACAAATTTCATTTCTCAATTCATTTTGATAATTTTTCATTATTGCTTGGGGAAAGAATTAATTTTTTTTGTTTCAAGTAGAATGATTATGAAGACTTATATTAAAATTCAGAACATTATTTTATATATTTTCGATTTCATGCCGCTCTACAGTCTTTTTTCAGAGATTTATTTTCCAAAATGAATTTTTAGTATTAATCAAAAAATATTTATTTTCTCATCTTTTAATAATTTGATTCTGTGTTGGACATTATTATAGAGTTGACAAGAAATTAAAATCGGTTTTTGAAGCCGGTTTATTACTTCCAAATTAAGGAATAGTCCATTAATTCACTTTCCGTCTTCATATTCCAAAACTTTTGGATATTTTTATAAAGGATGTAAGGGGTTTTAAGTCACGATTTCTAATTACCTCCTCTGGATAAATCCAAAGTTTTTTTTACTTACTTTGTTATTTTAAATGTCTGTACTTGTTTAATTTTTTGTCAGTTTTGAAAATTTTATCAATACGAAGTCTAAAGAGTCTGCAGACGATGTAATTAGAATTGTAGCATTTTTTTATTAAAAAATTAGATAGGAAAATAACAATTAAACACTTTAGGGAGAAAGGATCCAGCATCTTTTAAAAAGTTATGCTGATACCGACAAAGTAAACTACTTTAAAAATTCTGATCCGAAATAATCTTGTTGTCTAATATTCAGTTAAATAAGATTAAGACCCATTATAAACGCAATCCTAACACGAGTGTGCGTCTAACATCGTGTAAATTAAATATTCCAAACTTCACAATATCAAATGCAAAAAAAAGATTGAACTTGATAACCAGGAAGAACCTTTTTGGTCAAGAATATGTGAAAGATTAAAAAGAACGTACAAAAAATCACTTAAAAGTCTTTAGAAATTTTCAGTTCCTTCCAGTGTTTGGATAATCTTTGTAATTGATGGTGACATTTATTGTCTGGTTGATTCAAGTCAAATAGCAGGTAATATGTACTAACATTTTGATGATGACACCATTAATATTGATAAATTGATATGGCGAGTTCACATAATTCACAAATTTTGTGCGATTACCGTGACCGACAAGAATTGATTAAAAAGAAAAAAAGGCACCTACTGTACCTAATCAACGAGCTAACGGAAGATTTTTGGCTTTATGTCGAAAGATTAATAGCAATCAAGTAAGGTTTGTGACGCTATTCGTAAATTTAAGAATGTTTAGTTGAAAATTTCAAGACGAAGAAATTTCATAAACTTTAAACATAATTTGTATAATTTTGGTGAGAAATATTTCTTTAATAATCTTCCATAGTTTTTTCAGTAAACTTATTTTAAAAATGCGAAATTAAACCCCTTACACCCTTTACTAAATAGATCGTGGACTGAACAATCGCAAAGACGGACTCTTTCATTACAAAATTCATCATCTTTCTAAAAGATATGGGAATTCGTAAAAAAAACTTCATTCAATGTAAAAATGTAATTACTAAAATTTATAAATTTAAACAAAAAATATATTTTTCAATTTAAATAATTACATTCATTCTTGACGAAGTAACATCACATTATTGTTAAAATAATTATATCATATTGAAAAATAATCTAAATTCAATTTATTTAGTCCGTATCCAAAATTACAGCCTAATTCAAGAATCCAGATGCTTTTCAAAAATTTCATACTTCGTTGCTTCATAAATCATAGAGATTTTAAAAGAATTGTGAATTTTATTAGATAAATTTTCTTTCTCAATTCTAATTTCTCAAAGTAACGATTTAAATTATAAAGAAATAGATAGAAGACTTATTTTTTCCAATATAAGAAAAATATTTAGAACGCTGTACGTTAAGGACTTGGATATGAGCTTTAACAGTGGATGTGAGATAAATTGAAAATTATGTGGAGCATTCCACAATAAGCATTTTTATGACATTTTATTAACTTTACTAATCCATAAATGTCGTGATTCTAATAAATATTTTAATTTTTTTTATGTTGTTATGTAAAGTTTTGTGGCTGATCACCAAAAAACCTTCTTTTAATTTATTATTATTATTAATATTATTATTATTAACATTATCAGAGTTTCTGAGCAAATATAGAATTTGATAATAAATTAAAATTAGAAACTACAAA
>JBBMKC010248644.1:0-10452 GCA_037834085.1 Bipalium vagum
AAATTTTATTAATTTTTTATGCGCCAAATCCCGCCGTGGGGATTTTTCATGAGATCCGGCTAATGGATTTCCTGACAGGAATCCATTAGCCTCGACAAGAGATTATCTCGGCGTAGAGATAGTGAGTGGCTATTAGGGAAAATAGCCGCCTCTAAGCGTAGGGATTGGTGATCGTAGACCAATCTCTACGACTATAAAAGGAGAGGGCTATTCTAGTTAATAGCCAAAAAAGCCGAAAAACAAGAAAACGTGAAAGACAACTCAGGACGAACTAAACGAAGACGAAACACAGAAGACCAAAAACGGAACAAGAATATTTCCGTGCCCGCAGAAGACGAGACCGAAGACGATCCCAGTAATTATTTTATTTTTCCTCGATGATGCAACCGGATTTTTACAAGGGGACCCAACGAGCTTGGGAACCCCATAGGCGGCCTGAGAAGGGTCTAGAGGGTGACCCGGGGACCCCTTGTCGCTCTTGGTGAGATTGATACTTTTATTTATTTCTCGTTTATGTTATTATTATTAATTATTGCTTTGATTTTTTTTTCAGTATTAACTTTGAACTTGATTTTATTTTATTCGATAACGTTTTGGTTTTGATTTAGAAGTTGTAATTGTTACGAATAAAGTTTTAGTTTTAGTATTTTAAATTAGTTCTTAAGGATGCGGATACAGTATTGTGGAGGGTGTTTTAAATTCAAAAAGGTCGAGTGGAATTACGAACACAACGAGTTATAAAAAGTGAGGAGTCACGAGCAGACGAGCACACGTTTCTACATCTAAGGATAATAGTAACAGCTTCGAGACGGCTATTTCCACCAAAAGCCCATTATTGCTAATTTTGTCTGTACGCCGAGACAAAGTTAAACAAAGAAATTAATTATTCCGAAAAATAATAGTAATACCAAGCTAACCTCAATAGCCTCCACACCGAGACTTGTGGTTATTATTATTACTATTATTATTTTACTATTATGGAAACAAAGTCTTGTTATTATCATTATCTAGATTTCACATATTAATTAATTAAAAATTAATAATTTATTATTATTATTATTATTATTATTATTATCAACGGGTTTTGTGCCTTTGGCCAACTCACACTTAGAATTATTGATATTTTTAAAAAAATATTTTTCACTTGCTTTAATATCTTTAATAATAGTGAACGGAATCTCAAAATTAGATAAAGATAATTATTGAAAATGTTATGCCTTGAGTCAATTTCATTAAATTTTCAAAATGAATTAATTTTTTCAAAGATATAATTTTTTCAAAGATATAATTTCTCAAAAAAACTTCTCATGCTTTTTATATTTTTAATTTAAACATAAAAAAATAATTACACTATTTATAATACTAAATATAAATAAAATAGTGTGTTTATCAAAGTATTCCAAACATATTAATCAACATAATTTTACTAATTTGAGCCCGTTTTAAGTAAATCTTTTGTTTAAATAATTAGAAACTTGGATACAATTTATTCGCAAAATAATCATGTCAAATATTGACTTCATGACAACATTTTCGAGAATTTTTGTTCAAGTAAATGACGAAAATCGTTTGATTCGAAAAGTTTCTTTAGAAAAAATTTTGAATGAAGTTTTGGGTAATACAAATTTAGAAAATGATGTATTCATTTGCTCTAAGATAATAAATTCTATTTTTGACTCCGGAGAGCGAAATAGAGAAATTACTTGTGAAATAGTCAAAAAAATAATTAATCGTAATCAAAATATTGTTCAATTTTTACCTGTTATTGTTCCAGAGTTTGTTAAAAAATTAGGTGATAAAGATATAATTGAGCCATCGGAAGAAATTCGATACTTCATGATGCAGATTTTTTTGTTAATAGTACAAAAGTCAGGAAAAGCTATATCAATTTTTATTCAAGATATTATCAGAATGTGTTCCATTACATTGACGGATAGTTATTCCGAAATTAAAAGACTATCTTGTTCAATAATCAACGAAATAAGCCTGTTGAAGGATCACAACTTTTATGTCAACAGTGAACAATTGATAAAACCACTTATAAGCAGCTTATGTCATCAGCATTCTAAAGTGAGACTTGACATGGTCATATGTATTGGAAATGTGTTGCTACATAGTAATGCAAAAGAATTTGACAATGTTTGTTCAAACTTAGCTCAGCGACTGTTTGATGATAACTCAAATGTTCGGAAAGCTGTTATTGAAGTGTTTGGAAAATGGCTTTTAGATTTGACAGATCGCTACTCATTTCATTCTAAATTGATACCAGTGTTTTTAACTGGATATATCGATACCAATGAAGAAATTCAATCAATGACCAACGATTATTGGTACGATATAGGTATTGTCTTTATGTTTATGATTTTTAAAATTATTTTATTAATGCAGGAGTGAAATATCAATTTGAAAACGAGGCAGACTTGAAAGATCGTATTGATTTTGAACCCCATATTTTAGCGAATTATCCAAAGGAATATGAACGTCCTAACTTAGGTAAACTTAAGTAATAAAAATAATTCATTTAATAACAAAGTAAATGGGAGTCTGTTGGTAATAGAGATTTTGATTTCATTAAATCTATTTTCTTAAATACACTATCTAAATTTGTTATAATTTTAAGAGAAAACTATTTTATTACCTAATATTTTATTAGTTCAGTGTAGTTACTTTCTCAATTCAATTTCACGTATCACTTTTGTCAATCGAAATAAACAATTAATTAGTAAATACAGTTGCGAATATATCCATTGGTTATGACTTATTAATAAAGACCAGTATATTCTTTCACCTATTTAACTAAAATAAAGGCTATTAGAAGTGATGTATTATAGATAAGTTTGAGTTAAAATATGCTATATTTATATAATTTTTATATATATTTTATTTATTGACTTTAATTACTGAACATTTTTAAATAACTAAATTAATTGTAATATATATTTTAAATAACCAATTAAATTATTATATTTGAAAATAGTTCTGTTAAATCTGCATTAAAATTTATTGGAGTTCAAGATATCATTTTCGTTCAATGCATTTTTTAGTAACTTATGATATTAATGAATTGTAATCAATTTTCATGAATATGAATATTGAAATATGATATTTTAATTTTTGGTTTTAGATTCAGGAAAAATTATTTTAGTCAAACTGTTTAAATATTATTATTTCAGGATGCAGAGTTTTGTTAAATCGAACAATGTCGCGAATTTTGCCAGCTTTGACTCGAGATTTGTCCGACTGGTCAGAAAATACTCGGATCAAAGCCGCTCAATTACTGCCTTATTTGATCATAAACACAGAAAATGCATGCACTCAACATTGCCAATTGCTCATTGGTTCGACATTAATTCGTGGATTGGTCGACGAAGAAGATCAGGTGAGACGTGCCTGCAGAGAAAGTTCCAGATTATTGGGCTACTTTGTTGAACCGAAGGTGAGTAGTGAAGATGGTCATTTTTAAATTAAATTACCACCTCTTATAAATCTGTTACTAAATTTGAATAATTCTTGTTAGTATATTTTGAATTAAAAAAATATTAAATATTAATATTAAAAAATGTTTACTTAAATTTCTGAGTTCACATTGTGTGATCTAGTGTTAATCTTCGATTGTTTTTCTATCTTAAATTCATAATTTAATAAATAAGCCAAAGAAAGAGAATATAAAAACCGAATAAACAAGACAATCAAATGCTTCTTATTTTTCATTATCAAGAAAAAATAATCATTATTATTAATTAAAAATTATTTGTTGCATGATTCTAATATTTTATTTCTAATATTATTTATTCTAATATTATATTTCTATTTTTCTTGCTTATTTTAATTTTATATAAAAATAAATTATTATTATTATTATTATTAATTTATTATCTTGGTTTGGTTGACATGAACATCATGAGGCATAATATCCACAAGTTTAATTGTTGAACCAAAAAATCTGGAAATTAAACTATTTAATTTAGAACTTTTAATTCATTTTTTTATAAAAATTTTATACATATATATATAATTATTCTAAAATTTATTTAAATATTGAAATTTTTGTATTATTTTAATTTATATTACCTATTTCATAATTTAAATATAAAAATTCCCATGAGAAAAAAGTCATTATTATTGTGAAGAAAAAATGTTTTTATTGTTGATTTAGTTTTTGCAAAGTTTTTTATTATTATTTTGAAAATTGTTGTTTGGCGGCTTCATAAAATCAAGTTTTTTCAAGATATGGTGGCACATTCTTCAGAATGTCATCAATCGTTGCGATGCTGATGATACATTTGTGGCGGGTGAAATAATCCTCTTAAGTTGTATAATCGAATCCAGTCAGAGTGCTAATCTTTTGAATGGAAAGGTTATCGACGAAATTTGCAAATATCTGAAATCTGATTGTGTGTGTGGGAGCTTTTCCACGAAAATCAAATTCGCCGGTCTTCAATGTGTGTTGAACATCATTACTCGATTTGACTCCTCGTTTCAAGAGGTTACGGATTGATTTATACTTATTTGATATGTTTACATTTATCTAAAAATATGTTTTAGGTCTATGATTCCATTGGGTACGATTTGTTTTACGTGACTCTTTCATTGGCAGCTTTTGAAACCCAGGAAACTAATGAAGAGATAACTAACAATTTAAATACTCAATTGCATCTTGTCCTTGATAAATTCGCGTCGTCTTTATCTTTGGATAATCATGATGACCTATATCGAAAATATTTGGGATCGATATTGACAGAACTAATCTTTAAAGCTCGCAATTTTTCTGCTTACAGCAGTGACAGAATAATGTGCTCGAAATTGCTTATTTTGTCCGGTTCGATCATTGGTGAATTTGTGGATGAAATAATCGAATTGTTTGAGATTTCATTAGATAAAGGCCAAGATTTGGAACTGAGACTGAAATTTTTTGTGACACTCGTAAAATTGACTTCAAATATCAACTTAACATTGAATTCTAAGGTTGTTTGACTTTATTGAATTTAATGATTATATCGATATTGATTATGAAATTCTGAAATTAATTTTTTATTACTCATTTAACCTTTGAGGCACAGGTATCTATTTAAAATGCTTGTAATAAAAATCAAATTAGAGCGACGAGGTTCGATGAGTGAGTTAAGTAGTCTCGAATAATGGAATGAATTTCGAGTTCCTGTGCACGTACAGTTTAATTTTTTGAATTGATTTAAAAAATCCCCACCATACAGCCAATACCATAATGCATCAGAGTTTGTAATGTATTCACAGCTTTCACAACAACTATTCTAATCTTAATATCTTTCAATATTATTGATTTTCTACTTTTTTTTCTTTCTTTATCATATTTAACTTTCCGACTTCATTCATCAATAACCAAAACTCTCAACCGAACTAAGATTTCTAGTTCTATTTTTTATTACTTTATTCGGTATTGATATTTTCTAATTCTTAAGAATATCCAAGAATCTGTATTTCTGACGAAAACATTGAATTTTCCTGAATAGCTAGAGAAGGAAATAAAATTTTTCGATAGAGCACTTAATATGATTTTTTTCAATGTGATTTTTAACCTTTATCACTTCTCTCAGACTTTGTTCAAGACAAATCACCTCGAACGTTTACTTAATTCATCAATATTACCGAATCTCATGTGGCAATCTGGCCGAACTGCTGAAGCTCTGAGACGAGTAGCGATGACATGCTTGTGGAGCACTTTAGTCGGTTGTTGTAAATCGGCAGCGAAATCTGGAGAAACCAACGTTTTTTCCAGCTTATCAGATGTAATTTGGAACGATCTGCTTGTTAGACAAATCGCTTCACTGGATGATGATTTAAAGGACACCAGAATGTGCAGTGCAAAATGTTTAGTTATTTCTTTCGATATTATCAACCAGTACGGTCTGATTGGGAAAAAAATAGTCAGCGAGGATTATCTGCATAACATTTATCCCTCTCTTCTCAAGGCTTTGAATGATGTCATTGACGAAGTATGTCCGATATAAATTGATTGTTTTTAGATTTTGACTTTTGTTCAACGATTTTTTATGTTGTATATTTATTTTGTCAATCTGAATGAAGGATAAAATTTATGATAATAATAATAAAAATAATTCATTATTATTATTTTTCTATTCGTTTAAATATTTTTCATTTTATTGTCACTCGTTTCCTACAAATTGATTCTCAGTTTAAATTATTGATTAATCGATCTTTCCATATTACGATTTTGTTAAAAATTTTAAAACCAATTAATTTATTTTTTTAAAAATTAAAATTCAGAAATTTTTATTTATAAAGCGATAATGATCCAATAAATACTTTATATAAATAAGAAATGTTATTGAAGAAAATTATTTTTTTATTATAATTTCACATTGTTTGGTTAATATTTGAAATTGAAATTTTTATAATTCGAAAATTATCGATAAAGAAGTAAGAAAACATGTTATTTTGTACATCGAACTGTAAAACATAATTTTTCAAGTAAAATGTAGGAAGTCGATAAATTAAATTTATCTTTCAGATTAGAATAATAGCTACGAAAATTATAATAAGCTGGGTGGGAGTATTGAAACCTTATTTCGACGTCAACCTCTATAAATCCCACATTGAAGAATTGAACTCCGGTCTCTTGATTCACCTGGACGATCAGAACCGAGAAGTACAAAGCTGCGTTTTCAAAGCTATGGTCGCGGTGGGCAGCATCTGTCCGAAGACAACTGTATCAGAAATAATTAATGTCCGCGATAAACATCGGTCCCCGAAATATTGTGATGATCTTATTGCTCAGTTACAATTGCTGGAATGTTAAAATTTCCTTTATCGTATAATCTGTTTGTTGCGTCATGGTTTAAATAGAGATTTGATTACAGACTTTCGAAATCAGTATTGTTTATGTTACCTTTATTGATAAAAAATAATTGTCTTTGACTATTGTTAAATTTACTTTCTGTTAATTTATAAGTGTTTTTTGTGTGTAAAAAATTTGTTAAAATATCGTGTGCAAGTAATAACATTGAGATAAGATTGAGCAGAAAAAGAGGTTGTCTTAACATCAAAAAAGAAATCATGAGAAAACAAGAAAATTATTTTTACTTATGGAATCCCATGGTACACATTTCTTTGAATTTTTCAAACTTTTTAAAAGTTGTTATTTATGAATATTGTTTAACATTTACCAGTTATAACGAATTTCAACGAAAGATGTTTTCATTAGTAATTGAGTAGCAGAATTTTTCAAAAATTCAGGCATTAGCATTTCCTAAGACTGAATACTAAGAAACTTCGAAGAAATTTTTAACATTTAATTAAAGATCTTTTATAGAATTTCAAAATTCACTATTTTACAAGATCAGCCAGTCTTCACATGTGATTTCTAACTATTGTCTATCTGTAGATCTAATCATGATATTATGATTGAAATCTTTAGGAAAGAATTTCTAAACAGTTATGTATGATCTACATAAAAAGTGTTTTTATCCAATGTGGTAGTTGGTGTCTTACATCTAAAGTTTTAAAACTAATTAATATTAATATACTAATAACTTAGTAAATCTTAATAAAAAAATTGACATTCATATTGAATAATAATATATAATCGATCTTTATATTCAATTAATAAAAATAAATTATCTTCAGAAACATGAAATTTTCAACCTCTTCCAGTTCAGATTCGAATAGCGAAGATCTATTTAAATATAAAGATCATTATTCAAATCTAATGAGGAGTTACCAAGAATTGTGCCAAACTCAACAGCAGCTATCAACAGCAGTTTGCCAAGATAAATATTGCAATGAAAACATTAAAATGATTCCGATTGATAATTTGTTTGATGCTTATGCATTAAAGGTAGCAAAGAAAAAAGATACCTATGAAAACATAAGTACCCTTGAAGGTATTTGTGAAGGTAATGATATCTTTCTCATCAAAAGATGGAAAAGAAAATGTCGATTTATGCTTGAGTTGATCGCAGAATTATATGCAAACTATATGGAAATCTACAATAATCTTATCAATAGTGACCAGCCGCTGAGAAATGAAATAGAAAAAATTCGAAATCAGATCTCTATAATTTCTGATCACAGAATGTCAAAAACATCGTCAACGAAATTTGATAAGTGGGATATGTTTGTAACAGTATCTGAACCGTTTTTGAACGATTTGATTAAAAATTATACTAATTATAAAAACGAATTAAATCAACAAAAGATGATCAAAGAAAGACTGTTTTATGTTTTAAAAAGAGCCAAAGACCAAAGAGCTAAGCTGAAGATTTATGTAAACAATTTGAGAGACGAAATTCGCTACGCAGAAAAGAAATTGAGGGAAACAGCAGAAATAATGAATACGACAATTCTGTCAAATTCTACGGACGATATTTCTTCTATGGTAATGGATGGTAACACTGGAGAAAATGAAAATAACGAAATAGATGAAAGGAGGTATTATGAAGATAGAATTCATGAACTGGAGAAAATAATCAAAGAAGAAGAAACACGTCGCAAACACTTACATAATAAATTTCAAGAACTGATTGGAAACATTAGGGTGTACTGTCGTATCAGGCCTAGTAAAGATTGTTGCTTAAAAACTTCTAACGACGACAAACTTATAGTCCCAATCGGCGGTATACCTAATAAAATGACAAAATCGTTGGGAATGAAGCTAAAATGTTTTATTTTTGATAAAGTGTTCAATTTGAATTCAGATCAAGAAGCTGCATTTGCATCTGTAGAATCTTTGATTACTTCATGCGTTGATGGTTATAATGTTTGTATAATGGCGTATGGACAGTCGGGAAGCGGTAAAACATTTACTATGATAGGAACAGAAGACAGTCCCGGAATTATTAAATGTTCCATTCAGCAACTTCTGTTGACTTGCTCTACCAGACATCAATGGAAATATGATTTAACAATGAGTATTTTTGAAATATATCAAGAGGAAATCATTGATCTTTTAAAAACACCTAAAGCAACAGAAACTTTCAATTCTGGAGATAATAATAATAATCAAATAAAAATATTTTTTAATAGAGACAATGAAATCGTATTACAAGGATTAATTGAAAGGAAATTGGAAAATGACATAGGAATTTCAGAAATATTGAAACTTGGAGAGTTAAACAGAATGATTGGATCTTCGTTAAACAATGGTAATAAATCCAAGTCTCATTTGATAGTGCTAGTTAAAGTCGTTGGAGTTAGTGAAGTTCAAGGAATTACAAGCCGGGGCATTTTGACACTTTGTGATTTGCTGGCTTCAGAATATTTATATAAATCTGACCTTCAAGGAACTGACATACAAGATTGTACAACCACTAATAAGTCATTGAATACCCTAGAAAAAGTTTTTGAGGCTTTAAGGAAAAGTCAAAAACCTCAATACAAAGAAAGTAAATTGACTCAAATTTTGAAGCCAACATTAGGCGGAGATTCAAAGTGTGTAATTTTTGTCAATGTACGCTCAGAAACAGAATATTTATATGAAACACTAAGGACATTGTATTTTGGTCAAAATGCTATGCAGGTGATTTCAGTGAAATGTAGAGAGTAACAGGACAAGGTTGAAGAATTTGTAAGAAGTTTTCATTGATTCTGGTGATAAGATACAAGAAAGACAATTGTAATAAGATTTAATACTTGAAAAAATAGATTTCTAATAATTTTGTTTATTTTTCATAGAATACCAATCGATTAGAGCATATTTTAGTAATATATAATTTCAAAAATATTACATTAATTTGAATTTTTAGTTAAATTATAATACAAGGATATACGAAAAATGTATTTATTCAATCAATCATATATCAAATTTTTTATAGAAATCATTTCATGTTTAGAATAGAATAGTATCACAAACTTTTGAAAGTCGAAAGGTCAGACACTTAAAAAAATTCCTTCTTCGACATGTTCGGCACTGTCATCAACCCAAGCACCACTTAAACGATGTCCTAGGCGACATTAGTTGTTACCAAATTTGCTCACATCAATTTCCACTATTATTCCCTCGCGCTTAGTACATAATCCTGAATAACCATGAAATCCCTGACCATTTCTCTAAATTTCTTTTGATAAGAGAAATGTAGTCATTTGTATATCAGATTTAGAATGTAATAAATATACAAGTAATACAACTTTGGAGAAATCCATAACAAGATCACCAAAATAGCATTTTTGAAAATTTATATTGATTTTCTGAAACCAGCTTCTCATCAACTATATTCATAAGCAAGATTCACTCACCGATTTTGAGATCTGCAGAAGTTTGGCCAACCTTATGCAAAACAGTATTACATCAACCGAGCCTCTGCCATTTTGGCTTTCCAAGACTCCCTAATCTTTTAAAATAGACTTTCAAAAAAGGCATTTGGCAGAAAATATTGATTCAGATGATGACTATTTCATTGAATAAATGTTTGTTGTTTATTCTAAAGGTAATTTTATTTTCATATCTCAATATATATA
>JBBMKC010248655.1:0-10452 GCA_037834085.1 Bipalium vagum
ACCAAAAGATTATGCCTCTATTGAAATATATTGTATTAATAAAATTTTTTATTTATGTATTACGTTTTGACTTCTATGTAGGAAGGGACTTTTGGCGCACCCTGTATGTACACCGAATAATATTGTTTGATGACTTTTGTTCTTATATTATAAGAATTCATAATGAATAACAAATATTTATGAAGTCCTTTTAATTAAAATTAGTTAAATTGTTTTAATGAATCAAAAAATTCTAAAAATCAATTTAACAAACTTCGAAATTTAAATAATTAATTATTTTAATAAAATTTTTTTAAAAAAAGGCACTTTAATATTCAAATAAAAAAACAAAACGAGAAAAAATTTTTAAAAATAATTTTTCATGTTCTGAGACCAAGAAGAAAGCTTATTAAATGAGATAATTTGTCCAAAAGATTCAATAAAATGCTTCATTTTCTCTTTTCAACATTCATTGACATAAATTTAAATAATAATATAACTATTTTTTTCAATTAAAAAACATAAAATGAAAAAGTATGAAAAATGGTAAAAAATGTTGAAATTTTTATATTTTTTATATATACCTGGATATGGAGTACGGGCCCAAGTGACAATTTCATACATAACAATTCCAAAAGACCAAACATCAGATTTAGAAGTAAAAATTTTTGTTTTAGCTGCTTCTGGAGCTGTCCATTTGAATGGAAATCGTACTTCTGAATTAAAATAAATATTAATAAAATTCTTATTTTAAAAAATATTAATTATTATTGTAGAAAAATTTAATTCCTCGGAAAATATAAATAAAATTATGGCCAGGACTTCTAAAATATTTATGAACATTTACATCTTTATTGATTATTATATTTAATAAAATTAATTAACACGATGATTAACTCACCGAAAAATTAGTAATTTCCTAAATCAATTCTGCCAAAAATAAATAAAGAATTAAAAAAATTTATTTTTTATATTTTTTAATTATGGTTATCAATATTTAACTTTAAATTATATTAATAATTTTCACATGTTTTAAATAAATATTTTTTATTTTAATAATTGTAATAAAATATACACAAGTAATAAAAAAGCTTGCCAATAATTTTGAAAAAATATTTTTATTATAAAAAAACAAAGAAAAAATAAAATATATTATCCGCATTAAATATACAAATATTAAAGTTTTTTATTTTAAAATAATATTTTTAATTTTGATTTAATTTGAGAAAATGTTGTCTTAATATTTGTTAATATTTTATTCTTGAAATATTAACAAAATATATAAAACGATATTTCATATCTTAGAGGAAATTATTGAATAAGATGAAAAAGAAAATCATTAAAATATATTTTATATGATAACATTTACATTGAGTTTTTATTTGACAAAATCAAGAGTGATTAATAATTATACAGGGTTTTTTAAAAATATTTAAAGTTTGTTTCAAAAATCACATTAATAAAGTTTATTGCACTAAACATATACATGAAAGTCTAACTATTGAAATGCACTGATTAAAAATCTTCTCAAGCTAATGGTTTTACCAAGAACCTATATCACGAAAAAAACCTTGACATTTTACTGGGATAATTGATGCTGAGGACCATTGAATTTGATCCATTAGTTCATCTTTTGTCTGAAAATTTGAACCTCGTATTATTTCCTTCCAAACACTAAAGGCTTCCTCAATAGGGTTTAGTTTAGGGGAATACAGTGGTAAAAATGATAGCGTGCGGCTAAAATTATTGCACCTTTCTTTAACAGTTTCTGCCTTGTGAAAGGTACGTTGTCACAAATTACAATCATATTTTCTAAGTTTTTGCTTCCTAGGGTATTTATTAAGTCGTGCATAAATGTTGTAAAACTATTTTTATTATAAGGAGATTCATTAATTTTAAAAACAACAATTCATTTTGGTAATCCCTGCAGCGATGGAAATATTTTTACTCCGAATTGTTGTAACAGATTTTCTATGAGTTACACCTATTGCAGCTCTTCCATGTCGTTTTCTCATTGCACAATCAACCCACATTTCATCAAAAAAGATTAATCTAGCAAAATCTTTTTCAAACAATTCCCTTGCATAATTTCACAAGGCAGGTAATAATCTTTTTAAGAAAAATCTCAAAATTTGATTAAAGGATGGATAAGACTCTCACACAGTTTAAGTATCAGTATCTCAGAGGTTCTTAAAAAAATGAAAACCGCTATCCTAATTCGTATGTGATCTACAACAACAATAAAAACGAATGTGACAGCTAAAATATTACTGAATTTTAAGTCAAGTCCGAACCTTTACTTAAAAAAATTTACTTAACTGTTCAATTACGAAATTTCCACTTTTAGTTAATATTAATGATAAAATAAAAATAAATCAAACCCAAAAAATTAACAATTTTTCCGTTATGATATAAAAAAACTTACGTTTAAAGTAGTGATTTCGAATTATATTTTTGTGATAACCGATATTCTCCATTTATATAATTTGTGAACTGAATTACTCTTTGACTTTTTAACTTTGGATATCACGTTTTGAATTGAGTAATTAGTTGAAAACTTTTGGAGGATTTTAAGGTTTCAAATATTATTTTTATTATTGTCTCTGGTTCGACTTTCAAATTAAAATTTTACATTATTTATATTATATTTTACTATATATTATTTATATTTAGTTATAATTAGGGCAATTTAAAAATGGCACTAAAAAATGTCATTTATTAAGTAAAAATAAAAAAATGGCATTTAAAATTTAAAAAAATAACTATTACATAACACTTTTTCTAGAAATAATTCTAGAAATACAATTATCAACACTAACATAATTTGCCTTTATTCTCTTGGAACAATTATGAATTAAATGCTCAAGACATGTTAAATGAAAGAATAACTTGCTTTGAGGACTTTGAGAGAATATATTTACATATTTCTTTCCTTTAATTTCAGTTTCTTATAATTTATAAGAGGATATTAGCAGATGTCAGTGCTTTGACAGCAACTTCAACATATTTGTCATAAGCTCTTGTTATAAATGTTTGTTTAATTTTTTGGAACTTACTGAATCGAAATTCTTTTCAATAAATTTATGTTTCTTACTTTTCCGTTGAATATTTATATAATATTTTTTTCGTGATTCATTTTGCAATATAGCTTGTTTAGTGAATGATATAAAAATTCTTGACAGCAGATATTGCAATGATAATTAATTATTTCCTTATCACTTTTCTTTTTCTTTGGTATTTTTAAAATATTAAAACAATTTTTAAATGCCATATAAAATGGCATTTTAAATATAAAATTGTCAGAAATAGCATTTAAATGGCATTTATGGCACAAAACTTGTCCTAGTTATAATATATTTCCTTTAATATATTTCATCAATGCATCTTCTAAAAATAATTTTATACATATTTCTTTTGAAGATCTATTAATAGTAACACATTGTTACTCCTTTTTTATTTTTTCTTAAAAAAATAATTATAAAATGATAATATAATAATAATAATAAATAATGATAATTTTTAGAGAATATTTTATATTTATGTAATATTTTGCTTTTTGAGGGAATTTTCTTTGATATATATTTTCTAAAAATCAAAATAGACATGATTGTTAAATCAAACTTAATTAACATAAAAGTTTAACGATCACAGCATTCAATTGTTCTTGTTGCTTTTATTTGGGATATTTGGAAATCTTCACAAAAGTGTTAGAGACAATATAATGTTTCAAATCATTTATTTTGATAATATTTCCATAGGAAAAGGTGATTTATTTTACGTAATAATTTCTTAAGAATACATATTTATTGACTTTAATGATAGGTTTTGCTTCAGACATATTGATTCAGAGTTAAGTTTGGTGGAAAAATATTGAGTAAAAAACTCAAAGTATAAACGATTCTGCCTGTGTGTGATGGAATATAAAAAATTTAGTTTATTTTGAAGTGCTGAATCCTGGTCAGACAATCAGAGACTCTGCACGCAAAACAAGTAGATCGAGTACATCAGGTGCTTAAATTACAGAATGTGGATACAACAAAAATACACTATTTACAGGACAACGCTTGATCACATGTGACAAAAAATAAAAGGAAAAAATTAAAGAAATTGGTTGGAAAGTTCTGCCTTATCCACCACATTGTCCTGATTCGGTGTCATTGAACTATCGCTTTTTCAGATCCATACATCACTCCTGGCTGGAAAAAGTTTTAAAATATTGAAGAAGTCATACTTTGGGTATCCAAATACTTCTTATACCAGAAAATCGAATTTTGTGAGATTGACATTTGTTCTCTTCGTTAACCAAAAAAGTCAATGAAATTTGTGGAAATTGTCTTTTAGATTAGCATAAATATTTTTTTCCGACATTATAAGAATTTGTTTTGAAAAAAAGGCATTTCTAACTTAACAACTTACAGTGGTGTTCAAAAGTTTAGGGAACCTTAAAATTATCATCATAAATTAAGCAATTATCATTTTGTATCAGTTACAAAATTTCACGATTTGTTTAAGTAAAGTAATTGATTTATTTATTAATCAAGTATAACTTAACATATCTGAAATTTCAGTTTGGCATTTTGACACTATAAAACTATAAGAAAGTTATGGGGAAAATTCTTTCTCGACACCGACAATCAGATCACAAGTTGTATGCTTAGTCCCAGAAGCGAATAGTCAGATGGATATTTCAAGAAGGTTAAGTGTCGTAAGGTGTGCAGTGCAGAATACGTTACACAAGCATAATGAAATTTGTAGCTATCATGACGTAGAAAGAAGTGATAGGCCGACATCCTATGATGATCGTGTAATTTGCCTATCTATGGTTTTCAATCCATTGTGTAAGATAGAAGATGTTAGACAAAATTTATTATATGGTGGTATAAATCTCCACAGAAGCACGATTAGTAGACGTCTCAGAGCCATGGATTTGAAAGCTTTCAAGTCTGCAAAAAGTCTCTACTAACTCAAGCGAGTCGGAAGAAGAATTGGTTAAGAAATCATGACATAAATTTGGAGTGATTAAGAAATTCGCCAGACATTTAAGAAAACCCTTAGAAAACATATGGAAAAATGAAGGAATTAGTTGTCCAAAGAAAGATAGTCAGCCGCTAGCAACTGGAAGATGCAATAAAATTCGTTTTCCGTACAGAAATAGATGGTAAGCTCTGTGTGACGTATGGGAATTCGATGCCAGATATTCTGTAAGCCGTTATTACTGTCGTTGGAGATCAACAAAAATATTAATTAGACTCAAATATAATTTTTTTTGTAAATAAATTTCCATTGCTCTTTAAATTGATTTTTTTAGTTGAAAATTAATCAGATATACCGGGATTCAAACCCAGGACCTTTCACATGTGCATAGACTGCTCTGACCACTGTATGTAAATTTTATGTAAATTTACAAGAATTATATTTAGAAAATGTATCAAACTTAGTCTTACTTTTTTGATCGGGACCATCGTGTGTTTCACTGTTCAGCTCTGTTAATCCAAAATCTGCTACTTTTGCCGACAAGTCTTCTGCGATCAAAATATTATCAGCTCGCAAATCTCTATGGACAACATTTTCCTTTTCCAAATAAGTCATTCCTTCTGAAATCTAAACAACATATTAAAAGTCAAACTTGAAAAAATAACAACTTCTGCCATCATTTGAATCATTTGACTGAAAGAGACCGTTTTGCCCAGTTCTGACTTAAGATATTCTCTCAAAGATCCATTTTTCATATATTCAACAATGATGAGCATTGGCAAATCTTGGGGTTCCGTACATACACCAAGTAATTCTACAATTCTTCTATGGCGTAACTTGTGCATTATTTTTGCTTCATGCATAAATTTTTCTTTATCTGACTTTATCGATTGCATCATTTTGACAGCCACTTCGTAAGATCGACCCCATTTTGCCTTGTGAACAGATCCGAAGCATCCACTTCCTATCTGGCAAAGAATCTCTATATTGTCTCGACTTACTTCAAAGTCCTGAAAATGAACCGGTGGCTGGTAGTTATCCTGTAACGGATAAGTCAGTGGTATATGAGTATTTCCGATTCCCACTTCTTAATGTAGTATTTCTGAAATAATACTTCAACAGAAACAAAATCACATTACTTTCATAATATAGAACTAATGCCACGATATCCGTGAATCTTCGTACATTAATGGAATATCCATCTACCTTTCCAGCTTTGTCAAAAGTGGTTTTAATTTGAAAATTTTTAACAAAACTAATCTTCTTTTTCTCATCAAAGTCCAGAACTGATAAAGCAAAGCATTTCTCCACTAAAACAAATTCCGAGTTTCACAAACATTGAGAAAATTTCAACTATTTATTGGATACACCGGTCAAAGTTGATTTTCAAAGTTTATATTAAAATTTTTGTAAAAACAAAAATCGATAATAGTTCAAAAATATTTTTGAAAAAATTATTTATTTATTTATTTTTTTTATAATATCCTGGTTATTACAAATCTCGCAATTTTTAAAAATTTGATTGGCTTTTAATATTTTATTTTATTTTTTTCAATAAAGAATATTATATAATAATGCCCAATTATTAATAAGATATATATTTCATAAATAACATAAAACATACCTCGAGACGGTCTTATGATATAAGTTCCTCTTTTCAATCCAACGCGCATTAATAACTTCTCTGCCTCCCATCTTTGGATATCACGCCAAGCATCAGCACTCTGAGGACTTCCATCTTGGATGCTCACATAGTTGGATGGTATTAAACCTTCTTTCTTATCCTTTTGCTTAATAACCACATACCAGAAATCATTAAATTCCTTGGTAACATACATGATCTCATTTTCTTCAAACGAAATATCTGTGTCCCCTGTCGCAGTGTATTTATATTTTGCTTTAACCATATAACTTCCTGGAGGACCACGCAAAGATTCAACATCAAAGATTTCGGTCAAACAGGCCTTTTTCTTTTTAGATTGATGCCTATATTTCAACGATGACATTTTCTGACCCATGATTAGACTTGTTGAAGATTCCTAATTTACTTGGAATATTTATTTATTTAAAATATAAGCTAATTCTACAATTCTGTGTAAATATATTCAATCGCAACGTTTTATATGCATACAATTCTAATTTAATCCTGAAATAATATTTTCAAAACTACTGTCAAAATAAAATGAGCGGAAATGAAAACCAACGTTAGTATTAACATTACATAAAACTATAATTATTATAATGAATAATATTGTACATTGTCTGTTTAATATTGAAATAAATGTTTATATTTTTATCATAATTAATAATTATTATGAATATTACAGAAATATTATTCAATTATTTTATTTAAAAAAGAAAGTACTGAAAATTGTTTATTCAATTTTAATAAGAAAATATAAGAATATGACAAAGAAAATCGCCACAATTATATATTAACTTTAATGTTTCATTTTATTTTCATTTTATTTCATATTTATTAAATATTTATTGTTAAAACAGCAACAATAACAAAAAAATAATAATATTAATAAAAATAAAATAATAATAATAATAATAAAATAATAATATTAAAAATAAAAAAATTTTTAAAAAAATAAAAATAACAATAATAAAAATAATTTGTCACTTTTGTCAGACATAATTAAAATCAGCTGCATATTGTATGATACCATTCTATTTATAATTTAATAAGGATGACTTCCTTATGAAATCCTAGCGAGAGGTGTTGACTAACTTATACTTCATCGAGAGTTAGCATATGATTACTACTGATATTTCTCGTGGTTCTCTTATTGAGTTGGCCTTTATTAAATCTTTGTGTTCTTATACATTATTTGACTTTCATGGAGATTCACCAAATAATAATGGTTTGAAAGTAAAACTAAGATGTTTAAATTTAAATATGTAATAAATACTTTGGATCTCTTGATCTTATACTTGTTAGGAATATAATATAAATGAGAAAGAAAACGATGTCGTTATGGTTAGATTTCTATGGTGTCACGTAATACTTGAAGAATTATTGGAGAATTGAGGAAAGAGTTTTCTGATGGCTGAGGTTAAAGAGATTGTTGCTAGTGCTCAAATACTTGGTTGGATAGGAAATAACCAAGGATATTTTAGAAAACTGACGAATCATGTTTTTTGTGAATGTTATTTTGAAGTCAAATTTTTTATTGTAGTTTGTCGTAGGTTGTCCGATTGTTGTGGCACTCTTTGGAAGAAAGTAAAAGTATAATCTTGGTAATGTAACTTTGATTTCGTCGATTTTATGTTTTCTTTATGAAAAGAGAAAATTCATAAAAGAAATTGTGGACCTGAAAATTAAAATTAATTACTTTGCTCAGTTGAATGAGTTCAAGCTGAGTTCTCAGTAATACTCCACACGGTCTACTATCTCGTGAAAATAGGAGAAGAAGGGGGATTCCTTTGATTCCTATGAGAAAGCAGTGGCTGCTCAGAGTGTTAATTGGTTGATAGAGAAGCTATGGAAGTATTTATTTAATGGAGTATCAGTTTTCTTAGTCAGAAACTAAGTTAGACAAAATTTAAGAAACAAAAGTAAAATAAACGAAATTTAAGTAAAAAAAGTAAGAATTAAGTCAATGAAAAGTTGGGTTAAGTAATTCGAAGTTGAAAAATACATCAACTTAAAATCCAGTGATTAGGAACAAAGTTTATTTAGGAATTGAAACCAATTGAGTTAATGAAAAGCGGAATTGTGACGGATTGTATTGAAAATAGAACGAAACAAAATTGGAAAAAATTGAAGACAAATTAGAAACGAGTAAAGTTTATTTTGTTGTTTAAAATTGTGTATATTATCATAGAATAAATTTTAGAAATTATTTGTTTGCTTCTTTTGCCTTCATCACGAACCCTTACTAGGAAAAAGATATAAATACAAAAAAAAGTTTGAGGTCAGATAAGAGTTCGACGTAAAATAAAAATTGGTTAATATTCATCTGAATTATCGTAAAACCAACCATATAAAAAGATATTTTTATTTTACTTAAAAGATATTTAATAATAAATTAATTTGTAACTATTATACATTAATCAAAATTTTTCGCTTGTGATCAATAACTTCTCACTTAACAATGTTGTGCTCGTTTTCCTGAAATTGTTATTGTAGTTGCACAAATTAAAACTCAATTTGAATCAAAACCCCCACAATAAAACTTTATTTAAAATAAATCAAACGTCGTACAACACAGTCCCGTTAAATATACAGAAGGATCAAATATCTGAAAAGTCACTATCACAAAATTGATCAGAGGTCCACACAGAATAATATGATAAAATGTCGGATCAAATGAAATAATATATTGTTAAAAGAAAAATACACTAAATAAATGTTAATTTCAAAGTTTAGTATGAATTATTATTAAACAAGAAAACAAAACACACGAAAATTTAATAATACTCTCACCAGGAGCACAAGGAGTCCCCGATTCGTCCACTAGGCCCTTTTCAAGTCACTTATGGATTCCCAAACCCGCTGGGTCCCTTTGAATAATCATGCTGATTGGTCATCATCAAATAAAATAAAATTACGGAAATCAATGAATCGTCAGTAATAATTCGTCGGCAATGGCAAATCTTCAACCCAATATTTCGGCAATAATATTAACACATTTTTTTGTACTCGTTCTGATCAAATTTCTGGGAATAGCCGTCTCTTTATATAGTCGTAGAGATCTCCACGTCGAGATAAAGTTTGATAAAAAAGATTTATCAAAATCTACAGTCACAACGATGGGACATATCCTCTAATTTAAAGCTAAATTACTCTAATATATCAAAATCTCGAGGATGAGATTTTAATATATTACTTTTTGTAATTTTTCAAAAATTAAACATTTTTTTAAATTAATATTGTTATTATTATTATTACCACATTTATCATCATTTTTGCCTTTGACAAACCCAACAAATTTAATAATTTAGTAATAGAATATTTAAGAAAATAAAGAAATATTTAAAAATTTAAAACAATGGATGAAGCTATAAAAAGATGTGAGAAGTATGCAGGAGCGTCAGGCTCTATAAAGCAAGGGGAAGAGAAGTCCATCATCAAAAGATTAGATGTGACGGAGGCCAAACTGATTTTAATTTTGCAAAAACTTTCGATCGCCGGCGCATCAACTGACATCGACAATCCCCAGACCGAACATAAATTCAGGAACAATGATCAAGTAGGAGGCGTCAAAGAAAACATGCAAGATCTAAACATTAAACAACAAGAAACAGGCTTTCAAAATTTTATTTAGTCAGAAACGTCCATGCGAAAACCTTTTCAGAAAACATGAAAAGATAAATTTAGCCTATCAAATACGGATGAAAGGAGCAAAAATGAGGATGAGCTAAAATTGGATTTGCCATCTAACAAATTTTGTGTATTCCTTTTAAATAACATCTTTTGTATTTTAGAATTTAATTTTCTTCTTCTTCTTCTTCTTCTTCTTCTTCTTCTTCTTCTTCTTATTATTATTA
>JBBMKC010248665.1:0-10452 GCA_037834085.1 Bipalium vagum
TTTATTTCATTACTTACATTATTCATGAAGTTATAATGACATTTCTAACTGTGCCAAAAATTGTGTCGCTCAGTATACATCATCTTGGAGAGACATCGAATTTTATTAAATTGGTTGTGTAACTTGTACGATTTTCAGAAAAATAGTCACTTTGGAATATACTATAGGCTTTTGTTGAGTATCAACAACTATCCATTTCTATGACAACCGGCGTGATTCATCAAATTTTAGGGATATTTTCGAGAATCAGTTCGCAAATCAAGATTACACTAAAAGAAAACCATGATGCCCATGTTTGGTCTGATTTATTACATTTCCTTAAATCAAATGAGGAACAATTATAAAAATAATATCAAGAACTCGACGATATACACCGAAAACGGCAATCAGCATGTCCCGCATTAGTCAATAAAAAACCTCTAATAATTCTTCGTGGCAATGGCCGGCCACAGGTTCACTGCTGAAGAAGAATGATTGAATGAATGAAAGTGTGCCTCATAAAGAATACGCACTGGATCGTTTTTGTTTCACCTTTTCATTGGTTCAATGTTATGGATCACACTTTCTTATCTTCCAAGGTTTTTTAATAATACTTTTGTCGGTAAATAAACCCAGCTGTTTCCTTACTATCCCGACATGTAAAAATTTAATATAATAATTTTATTATCAACTGAAAATTAAAATTAAACCAACGAACTTAAATTTATTTGAATGGAAAATTAAAACAATGTCGATTAAAACAAAACCAATGGGTTTTACAAATGAGGTTTACAAAAAAAAACGATGAGAAGAAAACCTTGTTTGAAGAATCGAAGCACTGTTACCATGCAAGAAGGTCACAGGAAATTCTCAATTAAAATTAATCAAAAAATAGATCATGGAAAGAATAAAAATCTAATTTTACCAGACTCTGTACAACAAATTGAGAAGGGCTTAAGTAAACCTTGAACATCTTAAACAGGTCAGAAGGTTTCTGAAAATTTTCACTACCTTTAAAGGTGCAAAAATTTAGAAGTGATTTAAAGATTTTATTGATTTGTTCAAACAATTTCCGTATCTATCCATGGAATGAAAATAATAATATGATAATAATATTATTATTTTATATAATATAATAATAATAATTATTATTAATATATATCATTAAAATTCACTCTTGACAATAATAAAGGCACTGAAAAAATATAAATCTTTTATTTTTGTTACTCAATAGTCATAATAATAATAATTAATAAAATCGATAAATATTTCCATTGTCCCGCAGGATCACAACAAGATCTCCTTAATGTGTTCGATTTGGTTTCTCTGATGGATCGGTTCGGAGAAGTCTTTGAATTCGCATTTGAGTATGTTTGGCAGGTTGCCTTTTCTCATGGTTTTCATCGAAGACTTCTTGATAATATGGGCTGGCAGACCTTGATGTTTATGGTAGACAGCCTCTTCTTGGGTCTGGGTCTTTTTCGACTTGTTGCTCTGATAGTAGAGATAGAGAAATTCCAAAATCTCGACGAAAAACGACGCCGTTATGCCAACTGTGAGCGAACACAGGCCGCCGATTCTGCTGACCAGAACGTACGGAGTGATGACAAGTCTCTCGTATTTACGTACGCTATTGCGCGATTCTTGGCGCAATACAATGTAGGTAAAGTTCTCGTTGGCCAGAAACTTTTCCTTTTTGTCTTCACTGATCAAAGTCAGGTTGGTAGCGTTGTAATACGACAGCCAGGAATGGAAATATTCGGAATCCGTTATGTTGCTGTGATCGCTGATTTGTCTCAGCTGACGGAATGTGAGCACCTGGAGTCTGATCCAGTGAAGGTGCCATTCCGTAGCCCGCCATTTCGTGATGGAAATGGATGTCTCATAGTTGATGTAATTACAACGTTTAAAACACTTCTTGCTCTCAAGTTCCTTCTTGAACAATTCGTCCTCCTCCAGCTCTTGCAAGCACGTTATCCGTTGATCAAGCTTATCAAAATTGAAGTCCTCAATGAAATTCCCACAGTACGGAATGTCATTTGTCGGTATTTGAGATCGGGGGTTGTAGATGAACATGCATTTGCATTTCCTGATTATTGCCGCTTGCCTGGCGGACCTCAGACAAAGGTCTTGAGTATATTTATACATCAATTCCAAATCCTTGTATTTACCAGCAACGTTATTGTCAACACAAGGTTTCTTGGGAGTATTGGCTAATTCCCATTCAATGGGTCGATAGGTAATCTCATTCATTTTTCCTGGCTCAACGTGGATACCTGCATTCTCAATATCTGGAGGGGTCTCTGGTTCATGGATGAAAACCTTTAAACCTTGAGCCTGTCTAAATGTGTCTACAATGAAAGCTTGTTCTGTATTAGAATAGTCAGGAGCTGGGCCCATGGAAACGATTATCCCAAGAAGAGATATATCATGCACTTGAGCTTCAAAGGTATAACAGTTGAAATGTTCATGGTGGGAAAATCTTTTGACCTTGTAACCTTCCAACTTAAAACAGTCATCTTCAAAAGATATCATATTGTCTTTCAGGTTCATACAAGACAAAAAAATATCTTGTTGATGTCCAACGAGCAGAGAGTTGTTATAGTCCAAATTTTGGTAATAAATACTGATTCCATCATAGTTTATTATACTTTCCGCCTTAGAAATCTGTTTCTTTAGCAACTCTTCGTGCGCTAGATCCCTCATTTTTCGATTGAAATCGCTAGGAGAGATTATCTTGTTGTCCTTCCACAATTGGTATGCTTTGAATGAAAATGGATGGTGGTGGCAAATGGTTATGGACGGAAACAGGGTCTCAGAGTCCAACCGGACTTCCGTATTAATATTCACATCATAAAGCATGAAATCACGAATTAATAAGCAGCTTGCAACAATGAGAACAATGGACATTGTAGTGACAAAAGACAGCCAAAGAACCCTTAATGGTTTTGGTCCTCTGGTGATTTTGTTCATGCCCTTCATAGATGTAGTTGAGCAAAAGAGAATGAAAACATTTTTTGTTTTTTGATTTTCTTAAAGTAAATATAAATAAATAATAAAATATAAAGACAGATATTTATTGTTAATATCAAAAGTTTGAGATTCCATAATATTTATTTCACAAAACATAATTTCCTCTGTGATAATATTAAAACAAGACTGATATTTTGATATCTCCAGATTAAAATATTTCATTTTGTTATTTAAATTAATCTAATAAAACAAATTGATTTTCTGAAGAATAAATAATAAACTGTTTATTGAAAAATCAATTTAATAAAATTGACAAGAACTTATTTTGACACTTAATCATTAATTTTGATACTTAAGAATTCGGAAAATTTTTATTTTTATAATTTTAAGGTTTTAATTAATCAAATTACTTTAAAAAATAACCCAACTTATGGGGGGGGACTTAATGATCCATTTTTAATTTATTAAATTAGTCTAAAATAACGTCCGATTTTGACACTCAGCTTTAAGCTTAAACAAATTATGTTCAAATGAAATAAGATATATTTCGAATGATATTATATCAAATTATTGTATTTTAATACAAATTAACATTTGTTTAAATATTACAACTTTTAATGCAATATTCAAATTTTTATAAAATAAACCTAAGAGTGATTTATCTTTATGTATTAAAAATAATTTCATTGGACAGCAGAGGCTTGTCGAAAAACCACTAGTGCATCGTATTTAATATTGTATTATAGAATAATGTATTATGTGCAATAATAATGATAATATATCATATAAATGTTTTTGTCTGAAAAGTAATATGGATAATAAATAATATTTATTTATAATAATAATTAAATAATATTTATCAGAAACGACAGTTTGGAAGATTCAAACCTTTCTGATTGGAATAATCCAAATAAGAAAATATTAATTATATTATGGATACTGTTACAAATGAATGTTGACAATGTCAGTATTTGGATTTCAATATTGACAAGGAAATGACAGTATTATGTATCATATAACTTCAGTGAGTTTTTGATAAATGGAAAATTGGGTAAAGAAAAGAAAATATACCAAAAATAATTTTTGTTAGTGAATGTTTCAGAAAATTATGATCTAAATGTTTAATATAATAATAATATTTTGCTCATCTATTCAGCATGGGTTATCGTGTTATATTTCACTCTTTTTTCTCATCTCTAATATTGGGTTGGATACAAGGCTATTGCACAATTTTTATTGATTACCAAATGAAATAATCTAAGAGAAAGTCATAAATCTGATTGAATTTGATTGACAATTCATGCAATCACAATTATGTTGGTAACGGCACAAATCAGTGATGTCCTCATTATAAAAGGATAATGTTTTACTGTCAAAAAGTCTACAACTACAGCTTTCAAATCGTCATCATTTGCGAATCTTTTAAAATTCAAGTAGGTCTGCAAAAACCGGAATAGGTGATAATTTGGGGGTGCCAGAAAGAACTTCCGTCCCAATTGACAACGTATTGTCGGGAATTGTCATGCAAAAACATTGAATTATTCAATTCTTGTCGTTTTGGCAATTGAATCTGACACTCATTGTAATTTTTGTCAGTATAATCCAACATTGTCAATTTGATTGCATCCAATTATTTCTCAGTGAATTATACCTTTTAGATTCCACCAAACACAAGCCATAAATTTCCTTTGATGTCAGTCTACCTTTGAATAGGTTTGTGCTGTGAAACCTTGTCTCCTCAACTTCTTCAATGTGTCAGAAAATATACACCATTTTTCATCTGCTGTGACGATTTTAATAAGGCAAAGATAAAGACGCTTTTTTCAACAGTAATGTCAGATATAAAAATAAATCAAGTTAACCTTCTCCAATTTTTACCTTTTCAGTCACGTAAATACACCTTGTGACTGACACTAAACCTCGAGTGATGTTCTATGTGGAATTTAATTTATTTATTAATATTAAATAATCTTTTTATGATTTACTTAATATATTTAGTAATAAATAAAATTAAATAGTCAAAATAAGACTAATAGAAAAAATTAAACATAGAAAATTCTCAATTCATTTTGCGCATTCTGTTAAAACTAATTCTTAAAATAGTAACAAATTATGCAATATTATTCAATTAAATACTTAAATTTGATTGGTTGAAAAAACAATTTTTGTAAGCAATTCTTTTAGCATTATTTATGATAATTAATTTCCATTAGTCTATAAAACGTGTATAGGCGGATTTTAAGTGTCATTTTTCAACGCTTGATACCATTGTCTTGGTTGAAGGGTGACCATAACATACTATAACTAGTGGATATGTGTTTATTTTTAATAAAACTAAAATTTATAATAGGAAAATAATCGTAAAACCTTTTTATTTTTTATTTTTTTCATTTTACTTCGGGTGAATTTAATTTATTAATTAATTAGGAAGACCAGGTATCATGAAAATAGAGGCGGGATTGCTGGAATCAGTAATGAGCCAATCAATTAGCTGTCTTCAATTTGTTTTCATTGTCAGTAGATTTCTAAAATTTTTCATTTTTGGACACATTTTCATGAAGTCCTTCAGGGAAAATTATTTGAAAAAAGAGGAAAATATCGAAATATGACCCAACAATTAATTGGTGTCATCGAAATGTTTTTCATTTTAAAATTTTTTTTTCAACCAACTTTTTCGAATTGGGGTATAGATCGTTATGGCCCCCAGGGATTACAATATTTCAAAATTTGTGATAGGCATAATTTATAATCGTTCAATTTTACTTTTTGAATAACAGTCAAATATGAAATTATTTATTAAGTTATTTTTAATTTTTGTGGACAATCAATTTATAGATCTATTTTGATTTGCTACAATTTGTCCGAGAGTAACTCACAACATTCGCGGCACTTACTTAATCCGGCCTAATAATCGCAATGAAGTGTCTCACGTAATTTCTTTGCAAGAATCTTTAATCTCTGTTCATCAACAAACAAGAGCATTTTTTAGGAGTACTGGGAACACATTGGCAATAAATGATAGCTTATTTACTAATGATGACCAGGCACGCCTAAGCAGACACTGTCATTCTGAGAATGAATATGCTGCAGGTTGCAAGAGAAATCTTTCCTTAATTGATCAAAGACATGATATTTGCCTGGAAAAGGTCTTAAATGCATTTCAAAGACCAGAACTCATTGTACAGAACAATATGCAATATCAAGAGGTCCAAGACTCAAAATAGAGAGTAGATTTGATCATTACAAACGTAGAGAAGAAGATTATTTACTTGGTTGATTAAAATGTCCAATTGACTCTTTACGAAACCCAGATATAATTGATAATAAAAACATCGTAAAGTATTCGGACTTGAAGAGAAAAATTAAATTCACTAAACCTGATTATAATATCCAACTGAAGACACTGATTATTGGATCTTTTTGGGACTATAAATCCGGATGTAATAAACATTCTAATCAATATTGGATTCCCAAAAAGGAAATTGAGTGCACTCTTAAAGTCATGTGTAATATCAAATATTGAACAATTGGTGAAGATCTGGAACTTCTATGCTACGGGATATTTGGTTAATTTCAAATAGACCGAAGCAAATCAATTATTCCGCTGAATGAATTTTATCATAAACCAATGCTGGTTGATCATATCTATGGCACTTGTGCTTGTTTATTTAATTTATGATTCTTATGTGTTTCAAATTTGTTTTATAAATAAAATTTTATTTTTTCATGATTTTTATAATCAAAAGTGCGACAGTTAAATCAAATCAAAACTCAATTTATATTTCGAATAAACCATTTTTATCAATCGACAACAAAACTTGCTTAAACATTTTTTATTATGAAACATGCTTCGAGATTTTTCTCAGCTCTTTATGAGTCATTCTCAATAAACACTGGTCGAAAAGAAAAAAGTATATTATTGAAATTTATCGACTAATTTGACTTAGGAAAAGTCAATATCGTTTCTTCATTGAATTGGACAGAACCGAAAGTGGGAAAAATATTAATCTAGGTTTATTTTACTTTTAATGTTTGTTCTCCGTAAGAAAAAGAATTACTCAATTGGTTCATGGATCATTGGAATTCAGGACTTATTGGATGACCAGGGGAACCATTGATCGATCTGGGAGGCTATTAATTTTTTGATATTTTTCCTTTTTTTATCATTTTAATAATTAATAAAAAAGTTTTCTCATTCTAAATTTTGATCATCGATTATTTTCTTGCTTTTATGCATAAAATTAATTGATCTTTATAGTATTGATTTCGACATAAATACATTAATTGTGATTTCGTGTTTTATTCAGACATTATTTCTTTGTGATTTAAAGACATTGGATCTTTGTTTATTGCGATTGTGTTTTGTGGTGATAATAAAGGTTACTGTGATTAGTTCGATTCATTTAGTAAAGCTTATTTTGCTTATCACTAAGTGAGGGATCAGTAAAATTGCGACCATACAGTTACATATTAGTGAAAAAGTAACATTTTTAATCAATTGTGATAAGTTAACCATTTCTTCTTTTTTAAAATTCAGCATGGAATGCAATGGAAAATAATATTTTCTATGAAAAACCTGATTCGTTTCAGTTTTCCTGTCAGCAAAGTATTTTTAATCCTCTTTTAGTACATGGCTTCGGTATGCTCTCCTTATACGAGCATCATTTATATAAAATATTTATTTATTTAAATTGATATTGACACAGAAAAGAGATAAATCGCTTTTTTATTTCTGGAATGGGATATTATTCTTTCATCGCTTCTTTGATGTCCTATTATACGGAGAATGGCTTTCAATAATTAATCCATTGAGCAGATAGGAACAAATTGTTACAAAATCTTTTTTGAAAATCATTGAAATTTTCCAGCCAAAAGAAAAACAATAAATATTAATGATTCGAACTCCGCTGACTTCTTGACTTCATTAAAACAAAAAATGTTTGACCTCCAAAATGTGTTAATTTTCAGCATATTGTTCACGAGTTATATTGATTTATTGACAACCCCAAAACCTGTTAAGGGTGCAAGTTCGATGTTTCCTTGACACTATGGAAAGCTTAACGGAAGAGTATAAATAAAAAAATTATTGATTTACGTTGGCTGGCCATATTATTAGGGACACTACGGAAATTGAAATGACTCCACCGTCCACCGTCCACCGTCCACCGATAAATGGCTTTAATTTCTGTTCCTCATTGAAATGTAATCGCTTCACCGACAAATAATTGAACCGATTTGAACATTCAAGAAGTAACAATGCCATAGAAGGATGGTATTGTTCATTTGCGATGGAGCGCAGGATCCAAGTGTTAATGAAGTTTGACGAGTTGACTTTACACAAAAAACTTTGCAACTGTTGACAGAATTTCTTTGCAAAACAAGGTACAAGCTTTACTTTGATATTTTATTAATACTCAGATGTCCACTTTCATGATGGATACAAGTTATAAAACCTAACCTATCACAGCTCATATTCTCCCATTGATGGTGCAATAATTTTTTTCGCCCTAAAATTTCTTTTGATGGTCTATTTTTTGGTGCAATATTGCCCGGGATGTGAAAAATTGTTCCAGATAAAAATTTGAGGGTTTTGAATGTTTTCTCAAGACCCCCTATCTTATACTTAAATCAGGGTTATTGGTCTTGCAATTACGGGTGCAGATAACTTTATAAAGAAAATTTTCCATGTAAATTGTCAAATGACAGTGGTTTAGCAGTGGTTCTATTTGTTAAGCTTTTCTTTAACTACCCCCTCAATTTTTCTATAGGATTTGTATCTGGTGAAATTCCAGACCATTCCATAACAGTGACATTCAAATCTTTAAATTTATAATAATATAATATAATATAATATAATATAATATAATATAAATCAGCTGATGATTTTGTCCTGTGAGTAGGGGCCAGATCCTGTTGAAAACTAAAGTTCTTTATAGGAAAAATAAGACATTCGAATATGGTTTTGACATCATGGACAATGTGAGATGTATAATAAACTGAACAGACATATTCCCGGAGCCTTTTCAGAATACCAACACCATTTTGTTAAAAAAAACAATACTCCATTGCTAAAGAAAGCCTTACTTATCTTTGCTTTCTGGTTAAAAGACTGTTGTCAGTTTGGTGACAGTATATTCCCACCGCAAATGTTTCTCCAAAATTTAAACTTTTGATTAATGAGATTGGTTGCTGCCACCAAGCAGTCACCAGCTTATTTTGGTGTAACTTTGGCTTTGGAAAACGTGTAGCTTGATGATAGCCCAACCATTAGTGAAATTGGTGTCAGTTTCTGAACAGCATTCATTTTTTACAGCACGTCAAAATCCGGTGGAGAAAAAAATCATTATTGTTACACAAGATGGGCAAAGAAGCAAAATCAAGACTATGACTTTTCTGATTTTCTTTCAACTAGTTTTGGTAGAAGCCGAAGAAGCAAATTTAATAACGAAGGTCGTACAGACTCGAAAGTTCACCATAGGACCTGAGCAGAAGTTAATTCTAAAAGAATTTCTTTTTCTTTCCGTAAATTAAGTACTCAACTAATCAATTTCCAAGCCCTTTTTTGGTACTGGTTGCATGTATTTTCATTCTATTATATAGAATCCATACGACGTGAAGGTCGAGATGTTGTGATTTTTGATACATTACTCAACACCTTACGATCATCGTGTCGCTGTGCTTAGGTTAAATAAAATTTTTAGACTTACATTTACCTTTTCGTAAAAGTGTTGATAATTTAGGAACACAACTAAAAGATTTCGAGTCGGATCTAAATGTTAAGAGTTTTATCTTCTTATTTTATGCAATACTCTCAGTACGAAATGTCCAGACACCGTCAAACTTATTATATTAGTTGCTCTTTAATAATAAGAAAATAAAATATAAAAATGGTTTGTAAATATAAATAAAATTAAATAAATTTTCATGATTTTTAATTTAATAAAATAAATTAATAATAAAATTGTTTTAATATACATTGTGTTTTTTCCTAGTGGAATTCCAGCATAAAAACCGGGGCGAAATTTTAGGTCAAGTATTTGTTTAAATTAAATAAAGTAAAATAAAAACACAAAATAATATTTAGTTAATATAATATAAAAAATATTAAAAATTTTCATAAGATATTTTTATAATTTATTTTTAGAAAATCAATACTTATTTAAAATTTTCCTAATTTTCTTTATTTTTTAAAAGAATTTCTTTTCATATCATATGAATTTTTTATTTTAAAATAGAAATTAAATTATAAATCCATATTTATTTTTATTTTTTTAATAAATATTTTAAATTTGTTTTAATTTTTTTAATTTTAAGTTAGATAATTTAAAATTTATTAATAAATAAAATCAATAAATATATAAAAATAAAATAAATACATTTTTAGAATAATTATTTTTATATTTATTTATCTATTAATTATTACTTAGTAAATAATAATCATAATAATAATAATAATAATAATAATAATAATAATAAATAATAATAATAATAAATAATAAT
>JBBMKC010248676.1:0-10451 GCA_037834085.1 Bipalium vagum
CAATAAAAAATTAACAATTTAATGAAAAAAAACGGTGTTTTTTATTTAATTCAAATCTTGCGTGATTTTTGAGACACTCTTTACTAGTCGATAATAGACAATATTATATTCTGACCTCTTAACAGAATTTTCGGAATCTTGAAGCAAAGCTCGATTATCTATTGACAACCAGTCGAAGAGATCTCCAAGATAACATTGATTCGTGTAATAATAGAGTAAGAAAATTGCTTATATTTTCTTCTGTCATTGATATCTTGCCTTTTTACCATTTTCAGATAAGTCTAATGGAAAAAAGAACGGAACAATTGCCATTTATGTCCAATCGGGCCGGAGGCAAAAGTGACGTGAAAATCATCACGGATCATTTGTGCAATTTGATCGTGTCACTCATCGCTTTCATTATGCTTTTGATTTCGTCGGGATTCCACCTACTGATCCGATTTCTCAATGTCGGAGCGACAATTTGTAGACACAGGTAAGTAACCGCTATGTTCTCTCCTGCCCCCTACACCATGATCACCATCGATTTCTACATTTCACTATTCTTTAACCCTTCCCGATTATTAAATAAAATTATTGATTTTCTTTTCAGAAACACTCTTTTGCCACCTGTGATAATCTTTGGTGCTCTGATCGCCGTTTGCGTGCGGTGGTCTTTGTGGAACAGGTTTTATATATTTCTCTCAGAGTCGAAATATCTACAGAGCTTTTTTTCCGGATCATGAATTTCTTTCTATGTTTGTCTGTGAGTCTGTCTGAGTTCGTGCCTATGTGCATCGCTATTTTATCGGGCTTCAAGTATATTTCTCTTTCTTTTATACATATATCAGGGTTGTTTTATAATATATATAAATAAATTATTGATTTAATGTGTTTTATTTCTGATGGTGAGATAGGGATAATGATGAAGTCGAGAAGGATGTGTGAAATGTTTAGGGGGTTGGTCTGAATACATGACTGGGTATGTCTAAATAAATTGTTCCTAATGTAAATATGATTCATGTGTTATTGATTTTAAGAGGTTTCCCTATTATATTCAAATTGAGTTGTCATTTTATAATAAATCGATTTGTTACTTATTTTCTAAATTTTTTTTAATTGAAAAAAACTTTCCAAACGTACAGAAAAACATTTTTTGGAGTTGTGGTTAATCTAGTGGATTTGTTAAAACCAATACTTTAAAATATCGCGTAAAAAAATGGTAAAATAAACTTCGTTATACAACAGTGAGGTTATCTAAACATTAAAATCGACAAGAATAATAATTAAGGTAATATATGTTAAAATTGCAAGTATGTTTTAATTCGGTTTTTTGATGAAAACAGAACTTGTCTCTCAGTAAAGATTGAAAATTATGCAATCTGATAAGAAATGATAAATTTTAATTATAAAATAATTATGTTTAATTAGTTAACTTTAGTTGATCAATAAGTTTAAATTATTTTTTTATTGATTCAGTGGTTAACTTAAAATATGATTATACACGTTCTATGAGAGCTATTGTTAAATAAGAACAATAATTAGTTATTTTTAAGCCCCTCAATCACTGTTGTTTCAAATTTGCATGCTTTTAATATGTAATGTTCATAATTCACTATTTTAATCTTCTAAAAATACGCAATAAGGTATATATTCTAAAAGTATCACGAAAGCAAATATAACTTAGTCAACGCTTTTGAAAATTTTGAGCCTGCTATATAACGAAAATTCATTTTGTAAATGTTTGTTAAAAGCACCACCTGGCTTATATTGATAAAACTAATAATTAGGTAAATTCAATTAATGATTATAATAATAACAAAGTACATAATTCTAATAAAATTCTAGTCATTAAAACGAGAGAAAATAAACTTGGCATTATGGGACAAAACAGATGTTTAGTTACTTCAGATTTCTACCGAATTGATTGTTTGCTGAAAAATTCAATGTAAAAAGGAAAAAATAAGCAATGGAGAATCTTTTTTGTGTGGTTGCTAAAAATATTAAAAGTTTTGTTTTTTGAGTTAAGTTTAATTGTCAATAGTCAAAATATAAACCATGTCGTTGTTTCATTACTTTAATTTTATTTTTACAAAGTTTTTGTAATAATTCTTTTAGATTTATCTATTTTGTCATATTCTACACTTTAAAATTGCATCTCTTAATCCTTTTCCAAAATATCTGTCGAAGTAAAGGCCTTCGCCTTTCTTTTTAGAAGCTTCTATCAAAATATAGTCCATTTCCTTCAGAAGTATAAACTTCTTTTGGTACACCTTTAGGCACTAGTTGTTTTAATTTTCTAATTGTAAGTATTTAAACTGATTTTTAATTTTTAAATTGTGTGTAATTTAAATTTTTAATTAATTGTAAATTTAATTTTAGTATTTATTTTAAAATAATTTTAATTTTTAATGGCACAATATATTAATTTATTAAGAATAGAAAAATTGTTTAAGTATTATTGTTTTAAAATGTATTCAAAAAAATATATAAAACGAATTTATTTTTAATGAATGAAAAGGTGTTAATTATTATTAAAAGTTTTTGACATCTTTTAATATTGCATAATTAAATAATTAAGATCCTAAAAAGTATGTAAGCAATATATTTTAATATTTTTAAATTAGAAGTTAATTTAATTAGAAAATTAAAAAAACTGGGGTCTAAAGGTTGTTTTCAATCCTAATATTAAAAAGCCATAAAACGTAAAATATTTGTTAAATTTTAAATTACAGCCTTTAAGGAAATTTTAAAATAAATATAAAATTCGAATAATTATTAATAATAATTTTATAATAATAATTATTATTGTAAAATTCAGTACCTTTATCAACCAAAAATTTTTTAGGTTTTCTTTAGTAGTCTCCTAATATTTCATCAAAAGCATATCTTGTGTATAAATCCATAATTGTTAATATTACTTTATAGTTTCTTTCACCTAGTATAAAGGTTAAAACTGAACTCTAAATATCGTCTTTATTAAGAACCTTAACTTTAAGATACTGTTTAAGTTTTCTAATTCTTTATGAAGTTCATTTGCTAACTGTTATTTATTTTCTAATTTTAATTCTTCTTTACCTTCAATTAGTTTTTCATTTGCAATATTTTCGGCAGCTCTTGGTAAACCCTGACCAAATAAAAATTTACCTTTCATAATTAATTTTACAATAGCTCTTTCTATATAGTTTCTCTATAGTTTCTCTATAGTTTCTCTCTAGATGTTGGATTTTGAATATTGTTCATTTCATTTATCATTTCGGATCATCTGTTTTAGTTTTCCCTAGTGGTGAAATTAAAGTATATGATTAATCATTAATCAGAATTATTAATTATAGTCAGAAACCAATAAAATTTTGTATGTATACAAGAAACAAGAACCGAGTAGCCTAGCGTTGTATGGATGCAGATTGAATGCAATAATTATAAAAAGTATATGTTCATTAAGAGAAAATCTTTTTTTGAAGATTCCAGAATAAATATAAACAAATACTCGAATTTAATGTATTTGTGAGACAAGGAAACATCTGTTAAAGTTACAATACAAGATACTAGTCTTTCGATAAACAACATGTTGCAATCTTATTCAAAAATGCGCACCTGCTGTAAATTGTATTTTGACAAGGACAAAACAATATTAGGAGGACCTGGTAGAATCGTTCAAATAGATGAATCTATATTTCGGTAATTTATTAGTTTTTATTATTTTACTAAGGTTATATAATTCTAGATACAAACCAAAATATCATAAAGGAAGAGCATCAAACCACGAATTATGTATTTTTGGATAATCGATTGTTCAACAAATTTACTTTATTTGCAATTAGTGGAGAATCGAGCCGCATCAACCTTAATACCGATCATATAATCGGTTGTCAAAAATCGATCAATAATTATAGAAAAGGTATTCCAAATTATCTAAACAAAATAATTTTTCAATAAGCTGTGAACCATAAATATAATTTTGTGAATCCGGAAAATTCTGTTAACACTCCAAGAATTGAAATTCTATTAGGTGGTTTAAAACACAAGGTTATCGCCATGAAAGGTATATATGGCAGCGTTTTGGCTTCTTATTTCTTCATATGGATTTCGCGTCAAAACATTAAAAAAATAATTTTTGATTTAATAAATTATAATTAATATTTTTGTTTGTTAAATTTTTAAAAAAAAAATGATTATTTAATGGGGTGAAATTAAAATAGATGATTATTTATTGTGGGGAAGTTAAAATAGATGATTAATTTGGGCGGAAACTAAAAAAGATGACCCATCATTTCAATATCAGTAAAATGTCTGTCTTTTAAGAATGTCGAAATATATTTTACATCATATTTCATAGCTGCTAGATCTCTTCTATTTATTGGAATTGAATCAGGTTTTGGAATTTGGGGAATATTTGGATTTTCTACTATTTCATTATAGTTTTCTAATTTTTTATTAATATTTTTTCCTGGTCCGCTAAATAGTTTTATTGAAAGGATCCAATGATTTATATCTGATTTTCCTGGATATTTTCCTGTTGTAAATTTATTTATTTGTAATAGCTGATTGGATGTCATTTTTTATGCGACATCGTAATAAAATTAAAAACACTAAACCGAACTGTAAGAATTCTAAATTGGTGTTGAAAAAAGACCAAACAGAAGTTAAAATCCTGGTAAACTTTCACCAAGTAGCAATGACAATACGCACGACTATTTAATATTAGGTAAGTTCATTATTTCTTGCTGTTTTTAAATAAGAAGCAATATACATTTATTTTTATATGAAATATTATTCACAATAGCGTTCGCAACAAATGGATAAAAATGAATTCGTAATCCAGCGACTAAATACCTGATAAAAAAATCCTTAGTCCTTAGATTTGATCTAGTATTTGATTAGTATTTTGGAAGTGCCTTTTGGAAAGCCAATGTTGCGTTGTGCGAAAAAAACATCGTATCATGTCTTTTGGAATATTCAGGCCGTTGTTCATGTAGCGCTTGCCCTATTTTTTAGTTGTTATTAGTAATGAGTAGGGCCATCAAAAGTCATTAAAGTCTGAAAAAAATTAACGGTCAATTAAAAGTAAAAAGAGAACTATAAAGTTAATGATTTATAAAGTTAAAAAAATTAAAAAATAAAGTCAAAAAATTATAATAGTTAATTAAAAGTCAAAATGTTACTGTAAAAGTCCAAAATTAAAAAGTCAAATAAATTGAGAAATGAAATCAAAATTGTTTTAATAATTTTAATTGGCAATATTATCATTTTTAGAAATTTAATAATAGAAAGTATATTTATTTATTGTTTATTTTACTGTGGAGCATCCCAAAATAAACATTCAAACTTTGAACAAACATTTAGTGATCATAGTTTTACTATTAATAAACATCTTGATTTTATTTTTATTTTCATTATTCATGTAACAGGTTTATGGCTGATCATCAGAAAAATCTCTTTTAAATAATAATTATTATTATTGATATTATTATTAATTATAAATCATTATCAGAAAAGCAACAAATAAAGAATTCATATAAGAAGCAATTATAGAAAAAAACAATTACTAAAAATGGAAAATAATGAGAAAAAAATTATATATATTACTAAAAATAGATTTTAGATAAATAAAATTATACGAATCTCTAAAAATAAAAATATATAAAAAATAAATAATATATAAAGGCTTACCCAAGAGCATAGGACACACAATAAAAATCTTACCAAAGGCTAAGTAAATTCGTTGGCAGAATAAAATAGTCGGCAGAAATCAAATAGTAAGAAGGAAATCTAACACGGAAAGATAGCCCAAGTCGAAAATCCAAATTCCGATCACAAAAACAAATATCAGTTTAAATTATATTATCCAATTTGTACGAAACATTTCACAATTCCAACATTCTTGCACGAAAATAAGGAAATTGCACAGTTCACATTCCTCAGTAGAACGTCTATATAAGTGGAAGCAATTTCCGTGAAAAGGGACACAAGAGAATCAAAGGAATCGACTCGTAAATCAATTCAACTAGGTAATTAGGATAACAGTTTATATTATTATTATCAATATTATTGGTGAGTATAGAAGTACTGAATCTTAATTACATTAAAATAACTATTCAATTGCAGTTTCAAAATCTGAACCGATTGTCGTAATTTTTATTTAATTTCCCTTATAAATAATTACTCGGTGTTTCACCGCTGATCAAATAACAGTTTTCGTGTTTTTCTATTTCTTCCTTTTTGTTTAAAGTTTGCACAGTCGCTAGCTGGCAAACTTCCTAAGGGCTTTAACACACTAGGCTAAGCCTGTGGTTAAAGAATCTGATACAATCAGCAAAAATCTCATCAACCCTTGTTAATAAAAACCTTGTCAAAAAACTTATTTTTCAATAAAGATTTTGTTTTAAAATTTGTGTTCTCGTAGTTTATTTGAAAGTCTTATTTTTGATTGATTTTTATATTGTGTCAGTAACTATAGTGCTTCAACGTCTATCCGTAATTCCTTCTGATAGCACATACTTTGTTAAGTGACCTAAAAGCTGAGTTAAGTAGCCCATATTTTTAGGAACTTAACATTACTAGTATATTTATTAATTGTTTATTTGTATTTTTTAATCATCCTATAAGGAGGAACATACCGAAATTTGCCAAAAGTCACAACTTAAAGATCAGAGAAATTGTGAAAAAATTTAGCTCTGAATTTGTTCAAACTCCGGAATATGCAATACCGTTGTTTAACATTAAAATTTTTTTTCATGAAGAGTCACAGAAAAGTTCGAGCTTATTATTAAAATGTTGACAATTTAATATCACGATTGAAATTGGCTACTGTTAAAAACAAACTAAGATTGAACGATTGACGTGTCACCAGATACCATTGTGACACGATGGGGAACCTGGATAAATGCAGCGTTATATTATTCTAAACATTTTCCTGAGGTTAAAAAAAATAGTAGAAAATTGGTCTAGAAATGGTCTTTTGGTAAAGCAAGCAGCAATAGCACTAAAATGCAAGAAATTAATGTCTTCATCAATTGAAATTCAGGAATGCTATGGTTCCATATCTTTATTAATTCAAAAGTTTGAAGACAGACTTTGCTCGATTACTGAAACATGGGATTATCTTAATAAGATTAACTTTTATAAGGATCCACGTGAAATTGAAAAATATATGAATGCAAAAATTCAGAAAAATGATTTAAGCGAGATTGTTAACAACTCAAGACCAGATATATCTCCACAGGATTATGTTTTATTGAAGCAATGCCAGTGCAGTACATCAAATGTTGAAAGAAGCTTTTCCATTTTGAGAAATTGCTGTCTAATAAAAGAAATTTTAAACCTGAAAATGTTAAAAATTATTTTGTCATTGCATACAATCAATCAACCAATTGTATTGATGTTGATAATTAATAAAAATTACTTATGATTTTCACAACTTGTTATGTAATATGGCTTGTATTTAAAAGTCAATTTCAATAGTTTTTATAGGTCAATTTCAGTCATTTTATGGGTCAAAATATTAGGTAAATTTTTATAATCTTTAGATCAATTTTTGGGGGGCCCTAGTAATGACAAACATAGACCTTTTTCCTATTTTTTGTACCAGTTTATTATAAATTATTTCTTTTTGATCACAAAAAATGGACAGTATCACATTATAACCATGGTATGTACCCATGGTATGGATACTGCAGATATCGCGCTTCACCCACGAACTTTTTCATTTATAATTTTCATAAATAAGCCATTTTTCATTGCATGTAACAATGCGATGTAAAAATGACTTTGTCTTTTGCTTAAACGTTTCGATATATCGGCTTTCTTCAATTGATGAGACAACCACGAATATCTGCTTATATCAAATGGCATGTAATCGTTTGCTTATTGTAGTTCTAATAAATTTTAGGACTTCTGCATTGTTTTGTTTAATTGGCATAGATCTTTGATCCACAATATTTCCAAATCTCCACATTTGAAAGTGTTTCGGTTGACCCGAACGTGTTTTGTTCTCCAAATCCCAGTCACTCGATTTGAATTTTCAAACCGAAGCTCCGCAATACATTTCGGATAGAGCATGATTGCCATAAGCTTCCGAAAGCATCATATGGCTTTCTGCAGCAGTTTTTTAAAATTATAACAAAAATGTGAAGCTTTTTGGGATTGTGGAGACTCCTAGGCAACCAAGCAAACTCCCAACACTCCCAGGAAATGAGCAAACTCTCAGCATTGCCAGGAGATGAAAGATAAACCTTTTCGTGAATCTAGACATTTTTTGTGATCCAATCAACCATTTGTTACGATCTTTCATTATCTTTTGCATGGAACAAAAATATTGTAAAAAAGCTTTTTATTATGCATGTGTATAAAATATTTGTAAAAAATTATTGTAAATTATTATTGATTAGTCCTGGAACTATTAAAATATAAAATAAATAAATAAAATGTAAATAATATTTGAAAAAACTAATATTTAAATTAGAATAATTCTAAATTTGGAAAGTCCAGTAAAATAGTTACCAAAAATAGAAATAGTAATCTAAAATCGAATAAATAATAAAAAATAATATATTAAAAATTAAAATTAGTAAATTTATATTACTAAAAATAATTAGAAGATAGAAAATTTATATAAATTTAGTCGTCTGTAATCTTAAAGGCAGAAGAAAATAAATAAAGAAAAATCCAGAAATTTCTTGGCGTTAACACGCAAAAAACGGAATTACCCGTCAACTAGAATTCAGTAACAGGATTTCAAGCAGTCATTCCCAAGCAATATTTTTGAGACTAAGATATCAAGGAGCACGGACACTTGATCAGATATATCGTCGTCTGACAGCAATCGGAAACGCAAGAAGAAACGAAAAAACTTATATAAAGCAGGCAAAACTTACCTTCAGAAGAGAAGAGATAATCGACTAAAAAAGAGTAACACTTCGACAAAGACGATAGACGGAATTCGATTCGCAAGTTACCTTCCATCTACAAAGAAACGATGAGAGGTTATTTAACCATCTACCAAGCAACGACAAACAGAATCAAAAAATAAGCCAAGGATCCAACATTAGAGGAATTCGACAGTTACCTACCGATTGTCATCAAAAAACTATATATTTCGATTCAGAAGTATCACAATTTTATGTCACATTTTATTAAGTAATTGTTTTTATATTTTAAATTTAACAATATCAATTTGATTCAAAGTTGAATATTGTAAATATCTTTAAAATTCAATGGAATTAAACAATTGGATAGATCCCTAATTGTTGTTCCAGCATCAAAATATTTTTTTTTGTTCTTCTTTTATAACCTTTTTGTTTTCTCAACGCCAAGTAGGGCGGAGAAGCGCTTTTTCAAATCGAGGGCTCTTTAAGCTAAGACTGCAAAGAGTATTAACTGATATTCTAAATTATTCTGGGACTTGTCATTAATAATATTGAATTTTGTTCAACAAATTTTAAAAGTTTTTGAATCGTTATAAAAATAAAAGTATTAAACTCATATTAATTTGTTTTGATTTGACTTAGTGATAAAAACTTTTTATTGAAAATTACATTTATATTTTTATTTATTCACACGCAAAATTACAATTACCCAGTCGATTTAAAATAACCATAATTAAACGCAACCTTTCACATAAACGAACGTTACACTCTCTAAATCATTCTGATACTAAACAAGCCACGTTAAGTCTTTGGAAAGATATTTAAGGTAAAAGCAAGTTAAAACTAAGTCCTAACTAAAGAATTTTTAAAGACTTTCAGGATTAAGATAGTCATATTAAATGGCTTGGTCCAGGATTGCTCTACCAATAAACTGAAAGATACATCATTAACAAACCTTGGGTTTAGATTCCAATTACTGCGATATTTAATAATAAAATGATTAATTTAAACAAACAGCGAGAACTGATGCGAGAATCTACCTAATACAATTCACAAAATATCGATAAAATAATTACAAGTTACTAAACATCTTCAAAAGGAATCAAAATTGCTTCCGCAAATATAATTTCAACCGTTTACCCCTCGCATGTCTTGACCAAGTCTTACAAAATAATGAAAAATTTAGCAATTTCTGAAAAGAGGAAACATTTTTGGACTGGTTTTTGAACATTCTTTTATGAACACTTTGAAATTTTACTTAATTAGTAATATTCCATAAACATGATATACTGAGTGTTTGGAACAATTAGTTTGGATGAAGGTACAAATACAAATACAAATACTCTTTCAAATACAAATTCTACACATTTTTATTCATTAGTGAATATTGATTTAATGTTTAAAAAATTTGGAATCATGTAGAAAAACTAATGAATTTTTTAATTAGTTATATATAAGATTATTTAGCCTTTTAAATTTATTTAAGATTCGTAATTATTAGAGCTAGGATTTTTAGGTGCAAAAAAAATGTTAAAAAGGTGCAAAATAGGTGCATTATTTTAGGTGGAAAAGGTGCAGAAATAGGTGCAAAAAAATAACTATAAA
>JBBMKC010248687.1:0-10449 GCA_037834085.1 Bipalium vagum
GCTTCCTTTCTTTCGCTTAATACTTCATCGATGATTGTGTCCACAATTTCCACATTCTGTGAAATTGGAGATTCTTTGATATCGTGCTCAGCAAATTCGTCGATAAGTTTCAGAATGTTCTCTACATCGTCCTTAGTCAGGTCTACAGTCTTCGATTGAGCTTCACATGCTTCATGAAGTTTTGGTTGAATGGAAATTATAAGATTTTGATATGCATTATATTTTTGGTCTGGTTTTTTTTCATTAATTTTCCTGTTTTTTGTGTTCATTTTTATTAGTTTTGTGAGTATTTTATCTAAATCATTTGAGTTTATGTATGAATTATTTTCATTCATATTTTTTAAAATTTCTTTAAATATATTTTTTAATTCTTTATCAAATATTCTATCTGGTGTATATTTTTCTTTTGTTTGCAATTCAGATGATTTTTCTGTTTTTGATTCATTTTTTTCTTCATAAGTTTTTGTTTGTGTTTTTCTGTTGTCATTTATGGTTTCCTCTAAATTTGTCACTATATTTTTCTCTAAGATTTTTTCTGTTTTGTCCGCTGTGTTTTCCTCAACGTTTTCTTCAACGTTTTCCTGTATCGTTTCCTCTGTTGTATCTTTTTGGTATTGTATAATTTCTGAGTTTTCATTAATAATTTGGCTCTCTGTTCTCATGTTTTCCGGTAAATAATTTTCTCTGTTTGCTTTTATGTTTATTCCTTCTTCGTTGGTACTACTTTCGTTTTCGTCAATTTCTTCTAAGGTATTTAATGCTGTTTTTATTATTTTCTTCTCTCTATCGTTGTACTTTTTGCGGGTATTTTCTCTATCTTTTTCGAGGCTATTTATTATTTTAGTGAGATCATAAAGTAGATTTTTGTTTGTCTTATTTATTATTAATTTTTTCAGCATTGATTTTAGAGAATTCGCTATCTTTTGGTTGTTGTTTAGGACTTCGTTTTTATTAACTATGTCTCGTAGTTTACTTATGTCTCTTCTTTTAAACTTGTTATTTTTGTCATCTTTTAAATGATGACTTATTGTTGTGTTGATTTTTAATATTTCCAGTGCTTCTAACAATTTACTTGCATTTTCTCTTTTTAGTTTGATTAAAATATCATCATTTGAAGGTTTCTGTGATTGTATGGCCTCGTTTAATATATCATATGCTTGATTTATTGTTTTACTTTCTTCATCCTGTAGTATTTCAGTGCAATTTTCTTGAATTTCATTGCTATAGACATATATAATATTCTCAATTTCTCTTACTAATGATCTATCCAACATTAACATATCATCATTTTCTACATTCGTTACTACAGCGTTATTTAGCTTGTGCATTACAGACTCGATGGATCTTAATTTTTCTTTTGTGTCTAGATTACCTGAACCGTAAACAATAATTTGGGTTTCCAGAGAATATTCTAATGGTTCATCCTCTTCATCACTTTCACTAGGTGTATCGTTGTAGTATTCCATTATTTTGAATATTGTTTCCATTTTATTATTATCATTGACACTACTTATTAAATCCATAATACTCTCGACTCGATTTCCGCGAAATCCTTCGTTTTTCAACTGTTCTAAGCATGTCTTTGTATATTCTGGGCCACTTTTTGTTACTTCTTTATTATACATTACAGCATTCAAAAATCTGTTAACCTTTTCAAAATTTTCTTGCTGTATTTCACATGAATTATTTGCCAAAGTTCCATAAACAAATGATGATTTTTTCAACTTTGTTGAATGTTTCTTTTTTAAAAATTTTGTTGGATCATATCTATGTTCAACTGTGAACTTAAATTTCTCTTTTTCAGGAAGGACACTTGTAACAATAATGTTTAACTGATCACTAACACAGAGTTCTTCCATTTCCAAAGACGAAAAGGAACTTGATTGAGCACAAAGCCCTTCATAGAAGTTTACAGTAGGACAGTAAATATCAATATCATCATTAACACTTGATTTAGATTTAGCAAGTAATGAGCTTAGTTTCATATTTGAGGATTTGTCAGTGGTTTGTGAAATCATTTCCTGGCCGACAGGCCTCAAATATTTATTTAAACCCTCCAACGGAGATTTATTGTTGTTTGACTTTTTTATTAAATAATTAAAAAACTCAGTATTCTTCGTCGAATCTGCAGTGATTTCTTGTATATTTTCAATAGGCTTTTCATCATCTTTGATTATTGGTATTAAATCAGACTTTTTGAAATTTTCATAATGATCGCTAATAAAAGATCCTTTTCGATGTAAAGGTCTTTTGAAACGTTTTTTTATTGGAATGAACTTGTCAACATCTGATATTGAAATATTTGGAATGGAATCAAATCTGATTGTCGGGTAGAAGTTTTCTTGGATATTTTCGAAAGAATTTGATACAAGATTGCTATCACTAGATGAAATATCAATCTGTTGGCATTGGTCGGTATTTATTATGATATGGTCAGTTGTGATTATTTGATCCTTTTTTTCTTTTTTATTAGACTTTTTATTTTTATTTCGTTTCCGTTTTGATCGTTTCTTTTTCTGAATTTTACCTTTAAAAAATAAATATTTATTGTTATCGTTTCAAAAATTTTTTATTAATTTATGTACAATAACAAGTAACTTTCTATTTCATAAGAACAGATTCTTAAAATCCCTGAAAATTGTTTATGAATATCTGTTATGGACTGATAAAACTTTAGACATAAGAGGGATGCAGAAAATTTATGAGAAAAAGATTATTAATTTTTTGATTAATTTTTGAAAAATTAAAAACGTTTTACAAAGGTAATAAAATTGTAATTAATTGATTTTATGTTTGCATTTTAATTTATACATTTTGGAGAAAATATATTTTAAATTTGTATCCAAAAATGACTAAGATTTTGTGAAGAAAGCTGTAAGACATTGTTTGTTATATGAATTTGGTTTAGGCACTAATTTTCAGATGCAGCCTATTGTTAAAAATGAATAGTCCAATTGTTTTCCAATGTTATTGTTGTTATTAAAGATTCTGAAATCACAAAAAAGTCTTGATTCCAAAGTCTGGAATACTCTCAGTGTTGAACATTCAAGTTTGGATGCATCTTATCAATCGAAGTTGTAAATATTTAGTCTATTAGATTTCATTCAATAGAGAATCCATAATTTTTGAGCAGGAATCTGGATGTCATGGAGACTGAATGAATATCAAAAATCTTTACGCTTTACACTTTGCAAATCAAATTCGATTCTGAAATATTGTTTAAAAAAATTGACTAAAAATTTGATCTAATATTTAAAATTAAAGAAATTTTAAAATTGTAAACAAAAGGTAGTTTGAATAAAATCTTTATTATTAACAATAAATTGAAAATATGTATCTAATTTCATTATGTGACATAACCCGATTAAAGAGGAAAGACAGAATATTAGACTCAGATGTTTTAGAAGATTATGAGACCATTGGTTAAAATTGTTTATGAATATAATATAATTAATCACTAAAGACCCAATGTGTAGAATTATGCACATGTTTAATGTCTAACACTGTTATCCGAACTAGTTTACGGATTGCGCTTAAATCAATCAATTCTAGTGGTTTTAGAATCATTCAACTAGTGTTTTTATAATTTCCTGTTACCAATAATTAGTAAAAATATTTTTTCATCAGTTAACAATAACTCAGTTCTGAAGAGGTTAAAGAAAAATATACCACAATTACACAATTAGAAATTAATTTATATTTATTAATGATATCGAATATATTTATATATTGTATATCCAAAGGCTTTGGTTAAGTGAATCAGCTCAATACATGTTTTTTAACCTGAATTTAATTCCTTAAATTGACATTACAACTAGTACTTAATGTTGAAAAATAATTAAATTCGTAATCTGGACGAACTTTCTTTGCGATTGAGTTAATCGGAATAATTATTGACATTAATTTATGTTTTAAATAACCATTAGTTATTGGTTTGTATACAAAGGACCTTACTTCAATTAAAAATTCTGTAAATATTTTAGGTGCTATTCACTTCTTGGAAGATTATAATTAGTTGTAACTAGATGTAAATCGTTTATATAAATCAATCTTATTAAAAAATTAATAAAAATCTTTAGAACAATTATTGGTTTAAAAGAATTTCTGTGAAATAAACCATTCACATTAATTTCGTGAAAAATATAATTCTTTCTTTTATTGTTATAAAATAATAAAGAAAAACATAAATTACAAAACTTCGCGAATTTCAAAAAATTTGTAAAATAGTGAAATATTGTTAAAAATTAAAATCAATATTGTAAAGATTGGATAATAATTAAAAATTTAAATAAAATCTAAGAATAGAAAGAAAATTGACTTGAGAAAATCAATGTATTGTTATCAAAATATGATGAAAAACGTGGGAAATAAAATGTAGCTTTGTTAAATGCGTTGAACCTTAAATTCATTTTCATTACTAATGAACAGTTTATTATGCAATTTCTAATTTTTTATCTAAAAATGAACGTTTCCTCAGTAATTCTTAAATCTTAAATCATCTTCGGTAACTTTCAATCATTAAATATATTGTATAAAATTATGACCCACTTTGAATATTTAAAACACGTTTTTTACTATTATTGTGCAAAGTTTTTAATGTTTACGTAATTTATTTTGACCTATTATAATTTTAAAATATGGATAATTCAAGAATGATTTTGAAAATGAATATAATGACATACATGTGCACGACGAAGTTAATCCCATTATTAAACAATTCCCATTAACTAAATAAACGATCAATAGTGAAATGACAACAATTTTTTGTCGTCATCAGTGATTGGACGAATGTACGAATCGAGTAAATAACCAATCAGATCATTCATATTTATAGATTAGAGAAAATTAGACGTTGGCAAATCAATATTAATGTTAATTACCTTCAGACAGTTGTTTTAGAAATTCTTTAAACAGGCTCAGTGTTTCGTTTTCAGAACTGGAGGTCGATTGTCTGATATTCGAAAAAAAATATTTTAAAATTACAAATTGAAATAATAAATATAAAAATAAAACAATAAATATATAATAATAATAAAAAATAGATTTCATGAATAATTGAGATATTATGATATATGAATTAAGCCAGATATTTGTTATATTGAAGATAAAATCGAGAAGAAATTAAATAATTTTTTGTTAAGCTATAATAATAAAGATTTTTTGTAACTTTTATCTGTGAATGAATTTTTAATTCATTTAATCACCACATTGAACCTCGAGTTGGTTAATACTCTTGTATTGTAGGTATAGCTTATACTTTTTGTTATTAAAAGTTCAAGAAAATAAGAATAAACATTAAAAATACAATTAAGTATACAATTCTTCATTAGATTATTATTGATTGTAACTAATATATTATCATTAAAAGTATTATTTAATTATTATTAATATTTATTATATTTTTTTATTATTTTTTTTTATTTTATTATTATTATTATTATTATTATTATTATTATTATTATTATTATTATTATTATTATTATTATTGATACTATTATTTTTTAATCTTATTTAAAACCTACCTTCTACATTTTGATTTACTAGACTCGTCGTCTAAACTATCAGTTTCTATATAACTTTTTGAACTCTCTGATAATGCATCAAGAGAAAGGTTTCGATGCGGAGACTTGGGAATTTCATAAATTGGTTTGTTCTCAGTTGAGAATCCAACCATCACAGCTGTACGTCTTCTATTTAGATTTGGTAAACTGTCTCCTGTGCGTTTGTTCTTTTTTCTTGTTGGCATAATCTTTTCATTTACCTCATATGCGCAAGATAAATGTCTCACGGGTGTAATAGAATGGATTGTGCAATTTGATATGGATTTGTCTATTTTTTCCGTAAGATCTGTTGAAACACCCACTGATTTATATTTCATCTTAAGTTTCGGATCGCTTATCAAAGAATCGGTTTCAAGACTATCTGCATCGGATTTTGAACACTGAAACGATAGGTTTGGAGTACTAATGAAGTCCTTCTTTTGAGAAAGTTGAAAAGGAATTTCAAGTTCTATATTTTGAGAACATTGTCTCGGCACATTTATAGCGATATCTTCAAGCGAATCTACAATTCAAATTATTAATGAAATATATATGAAAATAAAATAAACCTGCGTAAAGTAAATCTTCTATGGAGACTTCATTCGAAGTCCTGAAAAAATATTGATTGTTAAAAATTGTTAAGTCTAAAAGTCACATCTTAAAATTTTAAAAGTGAATAAAAAAAATTGATCATATTTTTATTTTTTTTATATTTTACATTTAAAGATTTCTCAAGATTAATACCCAAATAATATAATATAAATAGTATGTTCCACTGGAGTAGTACGATAAAACTAAAACAACAAGTTTTTTTTTGTTTTAATATGTTTGTAAGACTGCATCTACAATTTAAAAATGAGAAAATAATTATTGAATCAAAACCAAAGTTAAAATAACGATTCTTTTTCTATAAAGGTTTATTGCTTTTGTAACGATAACGATTAATATTAATTATTAATTTATACTCAAATGCCATTAACCGGGATTATGCAGACCCCTTTTATACCACTAGGTTTGTAAAACATATTTACACACACAAATGTGCCAATATAAGTTTATGATAACGTACTCACATAAGTAATTCTGCTTTGTCACTTATTTTCAATTGAAAAACAATCTAACTTCGCTCGTTAATTTGGGATTAAAATGTCAACATTTGACTCATGTCATAAGCACTTGAACCTAATTCAACTAATTATTTTTTAAATTTGTTCAATAAAAATAAAATAAAATATTTAATTAAAATTAAAATAAACTTAATTAATTTCTTTGAGGATTGTTCACAATCACATTCAATTTTTAAGATTTACATTTCTGAACTGATCAGTTTAAAAAAATATGCATTATTAATAAAAAATAATTAATATTTGAGGAAATTGTAAATTATTTTTATAATATAATATTACATTTTGCATTATATATTTTACAGATATAATTAAAACAAATAATAAAAAATATAAATGTTTTTATTAATAAGGTATTGCACTTAATACATGTTCTGGATAGTTTTAGAATAATGAGTTACATAAAAATAAATCAAGATTAAAATAATAGTAATGTTTAATAAATAAATGTGTAAAAATCGTTAACAACATTAATTAATTGATATCAATTTGTGACATAAATTATCGAAATTGATTCGTTACAAACTGGTGTTTATTTCGATTCAATTTGACAAATTATTAATTAAATTTATTTAGTTATAAAATAATATTTTTTTTAAATTTTTGTACTTAAGTAAACATTTTAAAATTCCACTTTCAATTTTTAATGATATCAGATGTTTAGTACATAATTAGTCGTAAAGACAAAACATATTTTGAATTAATTGATTAAATTTTCCTTAAAAAATCAATTATTTTGGAAATGGAAATATTCAGCGAAGTTTATAAAAATAAATTATTTATATTTATAATAATTTACAGTCAAAGGTTAGGAACAAAATCATACTAGTTCAATTTTATTAATTTAAGTTATTAATCACATTTTAAATTTATATATTATCAAATAAATGAAATATATATTATCAAATAAAATAAAGTTATACATATGTATAGTGTAATGTAACATACTTTTGAACCAAGGATTCTTTAGATTCGTTAATCTTTTGCATCTAAAATAAAATCCATAAAAGAATATTTAATTATGATTTTTAAACTGTGATCGTATGCAAATGATATTTGAGTGAGTGAACGATCTACAGACATATTTCAAACAATGACATTTCAAGTTTTACTGATGCTTCAGATTGGATCTGTATCAAAGTCTTCGCTGTATGATTGCTTGATTATATTTAACTATATAAATGTGAACAATAACTGAGTCAGTTTAGAATATAATTGAAATATTTCTGAACATATTTTTATTTATTTCATTTCTGAAAAGGAACTTTAAATTTGGACACCAATTACACATTTCTTTCAATTTATTCCATTGACTAATATTTGTATTTATTATTATTTTTTTTTTTAATATTTTTTTATTTTACAATTTTTTTTAAATAACATTGAATTCAAATAAATATAATAATACTAGGTTGTCTGGAAAGATTTTGTGCATAAACTCAACAAAGAATTTTACAAAAGCAAAACGACATTACATTTTTCCAATACGAAAATTGTCAATTAATATTTTTAAAATTTAATATTTTTTCCCTTAGAGAATTTTTAATAGTTTGTTTCACTAAATATCAAAAAATTAACCTTTACCTGATTAAATTTATTGGCTGGATCGTCGTCTAAATTATTGTATCAAATAAAATACTTGCCATTAAAGAAATACCGTAATCGGTTGTCATAGAACATTCCTCTTCCTGAATAGAAAATTAACAATGTATTTTTTGGATTTTTAAATTATTTTATTTGTAAAATTAAGATTGTTTTAATAAATTATTAGAGATTTTTCCATAATAAATTATGTCTTCTGTTTTGAAGCCCCTTAAGACAAACAAAAACATACCCCCAAAAAGCAGATACCACGGTGATCTTAATCTAAGAATAAATTCTGAAAGTAAAATTAAATGACTCTGATAGGAAGACTGTGACGTTTTATCTTCAGTAACAATATTTGGAAAAAATTATCATCTAATCCCGAAATTTTCTAAATTCTCCATTGCAGCATGTTAAATGTTTATTTCTTATGCTAAAAGCATAGAATCAAATCTGTTGCATAATATCTGCACTCCAAGATCATGAATAATTTTGTGGACAGTAACCATGACAGATTAGTAAACAGTTTTTGCTTACAAAATTCAGATTGTTGGTCTGGAGTTTATTTTGAAATTATGGCTTCACATTTTCAGAGATACGAAAAAACCAAATTCAACGATTTATTGATTCAACTCAATGGCATATTAAAATTTCTATTACAAGACAATTTTGACACAAGGTCTATTTTAAGAGAAATAAAAGTTTTTCATATATTTTACCTCTACCATTACCTCACAATCAACTAATTATATTCAAAAATGATTTTAATTGGATATGTATATTTATATATAATATATGTATTTATATATAATTTATTGTACCGTTGAAGAGCCATATTTTTTTAACGAAATACTCGTTCTCCTCTGAGCTGTCCATGTTTTGGTGATTTCATCCACCTGTAATATAAGCGTAGGTCACCCATTCAACCAATTTTTAGATAAAAATTACTTTTTGGCTTTGAATGAGATATTCTAATTGGTTCTAAATAATAACGAAATTAATGAGTATGATCACATCAATGGTAATGATTACTTTATCATTTAACTGCCGTTTCAGATTTTCGACTTCCTGCCTTAATTCTCTGATTAATCTCGCAGTTGGATCCTGATAAAAAATTACATTTAGAACTTCCAATGTGATACTCCTAAGTATAACCTCGTTTATTATCGGTTTGTTTTTAATGGACTTGGTGTTTTTGGCAAATCGGAGAGTATTGATGGTTTCAAAATAGTTCTTGTCATTCGGACTAATTGCTAAAATATTTTTTTAAATATCTTTTCTTTGTTTAATATTATTTTAATTATAATCTTTTCGAACATTTTATATAATTGTCTGCTTCTCAATATCTTCTCCTTTTGAATGGGACAGAATAGAATTTTTTTTGTTTTCAGAATAGATTTTTCAATTTTTAAAATAAATTCTTCTTTCTTTTGCTTTTCTTTTTTTATCTTTTACTTTGTAATTATTTCTTCAGAAATAATTTTTAAAAACTCTATCAAATACCACATCGGCAAATTGAAAAAGACTTTCAATATTTTTTAAATTGTGACAAGAATTTGATATGAATATTTTCTTTGGGTCTTCTTTCAGTATTTTTGGAAGACTTCTGGTACCCTCTTCATTTATATAGTGAAATAGTATATAAATGTAACAGAAATGGTGATTTTGAGGACCAGATAAATAAAACAGCTTTCAGCGAGGACAGTCATAGATTTAATTACATGGTAAATTTTTAATGAATAAAAAATTAATTCAATAAATGCCAAAGAAATATTGTTATCAAAAATAAAAGCAAACTGTGAGAGATTTTGATATGAGATATGAACTCTTCCTCAAAGATGAAATAATTTTATTTCTTATAAGAATTATATTTGGAAAAATTATTCGGCGTTTATTGAGTATATTATGAGAAGGAATTTTAAGTTATATATCAGCAGGCTACACCGCGTGTCAAACAAAACAATTACTCTCGGAAAGTAATGCTGTGTGTCTGTTCGGGAATAGAGGGCGTAATTTACTGGGAATTGCTGAAAAGAAATGTTACCATAATAATGTAACCATAACGGCCACAATTTATGTGTAACAATTAAAACGTGTAGCCCTAGCTATTAAACAAAAAAAGACCAAATTCAAAACATAAGTTGATTTGCAGCATGACAACGCCCGACCTCATGTTGCCAACATGACGATATCGGCCATTC
>JBBMKC010248698.1:0-10449 GCA_037834085.1 Bipalium vagum
GAGCGTCAGGCTGTTTAAAGCAAGGTGAAGAGTACTCCGTCATCAAAAGATTAGATGCACTGGAGGCCAAAATTACTATAATTTGGCAAAAACTCTCGATCGCCGGCTCATCAACAGACATGGAAAAACCCCAGAATGAAGATCAAACGATAAACGATGATCAAGTCAAAGAAACCAAGCAAGGTCTGGCTTTCATAAAAAGAATTCCAAAAAGCTTTATTCATCAAAACGTGGGCGGGTCAGATAAACTTAAACTAGTAGCTGCGGATGAAAGAAGCTAAAATTGGATTTGTCATCTGGCAAATTTTTGTGATTTATTTTTCAAATAAAATCTTTTGTATTTAAATTAAGGTAATTCAGAATCATAAATTAGTTATGAAAAGGAAAATTTTAAAAAATTCATATGTAAATTCAGCCTTAAAAGTTTAAGAGATAAAAGTTAAAGTCTATTTGAAAATTTCTTATAATTAATGAAAAATTTTCTCAGTGTATTCTGGCTAACGCAGGTGTAGGTTAAAGAGATTTCGCCCCAAAAAAGTAAATATATTCATAATATATAATTTAGTATCTTTTTGTTCTAATAGACAGTGTAAATTTATTATACATAAATAATATTTAATCGATTTTAATTTAATTAAAATCATTTTAAAAATTAAAAATATCATTTATCAGTAAAATTTCTTAAAATATATATTTCCCAGTTAAAATAGTTCATTTATAATAATCATTTTTTGTCTTGACGACTTTGTTTTACTTTTGATTATTTTTAAAATTTCTCGAATAAGTTTTTTTAATGTAATGGCTTCAGCAAACTTGAGCTCTATAAAAACATTACAGAAAGAGTTAAAAGAACTGAAAGAAAATCCTGTCGAAGGATTTATAGTTGATCTATTATCTGATGATAATTTATTTGAGTGGCAAGTAGCTATTTTTGGTCCACCGAAAACTTTATACGAAGGTGGATATTTTAAAGTAGAAATTATAAATGTAATTGGAATTTTTATGACAAAAAATTGTAGGCTGTTCTAAACTTTCCATGTGATTATCCATACAGTCCACCATCCATGAAGTTTATAACTAAGATGTTCCATCCTAATATATTTGAGGTTTATTTTATATTTAAGTTTTCATATTAAATTATGTCATAGAATGGAGACGTGTGTATTTCCATTCTTCATACTCCTGGTGATGATCCACAGAGTGGTGAGTTACCATCAGAACGTTGGAACCCAACTCAGAATGTCAGGTTATATATAGTTTTAAATTTTATAGGCTAATGTTCCTAATTTAATAATAATCAAAATAATGATCTTTTGTTTTGCTTAGATCAACTTTTTTTCAAAAAATAAATTTTCATTTATTGATAAATATTAAAATCTGTGATTATTGATTATTAGTTCATTAAGATTATTTCATTTGATAATTCAGATCTTGTACACATTTGAGTTTCGTCCTCACTTAGACGGTCAATGATTTTCGATTTGAATGTCAGTTTATTATTGTGTGAGCATAGAAATATGATTCCTACCTCATCACTTCGTTAAAAACCTAAGGTAGGGTTCACGAGAAAGTTTGTTTGGTTTGTAATTTGATGAAAACGACAACGGAAACGTATTTTTCACTTTAAGTGTTAGACTTACATCTTAATGGACGTAGATCTGAGTTGTCTCAAAATATTTCAATTTATAAGTGCTTACATTGATTTTCTTTAATTAAATATCTTTTGTAATCAATATTTTAATATTGAGATCTTTTATTTAATCTGAACTACATCACTTTTCTATGCTCATTAAGCAATATCTATTTACCATTATATTGATAAACTACAATTTTATTATTATTGATTATTCACAGTTAATATTTTTTGTTATTGATTAATATAATTATTTCGTTATTTATTATTAGTAATTAATATTCTTCATATCGACATTTCACTCCAATCTGAAATCTGTTCGACAATATAAATTTCATTCATCTTTATTCCTTTAAAATCTATTTTATTAGTTAAACCTCTACATTTTCAAAAAATAAAAAGTTGGATCCATGGTTATTACATTTAAGTATTTTCCAACATGTATGAATCTCAGTAACAAAAACAATGTTGATTGTGTCATAAAATTGTTTGTATGAATACATTTCAGCCATGATATTTATTGAATCATTGAACTGAATAGTAATAGAAAGCATGAAATGGGAATTTATTTTGTTGGATGCAATAAAGCTTCATCCATTTTTAGACAAGATATTATATATTATATCATTATTATTATGGGATAATAATAATTTACATTGAAATAACATGAATATCGAATATCTTTATAAACATCTTTATTGAAAAAGTTCTTCCGATTTTCTTAGTTGTCCGTTTGTTTTAATGTTTATCAGTTTCATTCTTAATTAAATTGGGAAGACTTTACTAAAAAAAAAAAAACAAATCACCATTAAATCGGTACACTGTTAATAGGTTTCATCCTCTTGGACCTAACAAAATTAGATTTGACATTGATTTGAAACCTTGTTTTATCAAATTTTTTCGACTTGTTTACATCTTTATCGTTGATATACTCAACACGATTGTAAACCTAAGTCAGGTATTTTTATTATAATAATATCAATATTTATAAATATTAATTATTAGAATTTTGAAAATGTTTTTCGTAATATGCTGTATACGTTTGTCGATTTATTCGATAATGTTAATTTCTTATCTACCGCTTTTCAATAACAGTACTGTTTAATGACACTTATCTTATTTTCTGATAATGTTTTACTGACGACCACCAACAAGTGCAACATTTTCCTGAAAAATGAAATAATTTTTACGAATTAGTCGCCTAGACATTGTGGTCAAATAAAGCTATCTGTGTCATTTTTTGTGATCTGATTGTGAGATAATTAGATAATATATATAATTTGACAAATCTCCTATATAATTAAAGCTTTCCTTTTTATGTTTCATTGACGTCAATTTTCAATTTCCAGAACAATTCTTCTCAGTGTTATATCTATGCTTAACGAACCAAATATTAATTCAGCTGCACATGTTGACGCATCTGTCTCTTTCAGGAAATGGCAAGAATCGAACGGACATGAGAAAAATTATGAATGCATGGTGAGGTGAGTTTGGTTGTCATTTTCTTTCATTATTTTCTCTCTTTCGATAAAGATGTTATTCCTTCTTTTAATTATAACTTAAGATCAACATTAAACCCTTTCTCTCTCTCGCTTCCAACCTTCTGTCAATTCTTATATTTAAAATTTGCTTCTACTTTTTCAATAACTTTAATCTAACAAAAAAGTACAAATCGGATCGTTAAATGATGAATAGTATGAGTTGATGAATTTTTGAAGTTTAACATAAATTGTACTGACAAGAAATCATTTTACACAACAAGGCTTTAACTATGGTTTCATTAACCGAGCTATTGAACATTATACCAAAACTGGCATTATTGAATATCAACAGTCATCTGGCCGAATTCCATCGGTTTCTATCAAGCATAAATCAATAAAACTGAAGAGTTGATTTCTTAAAAATCCGTTCTTGTCTATCCCATCAGTTACAAAGTAACTGCAGTTATCTACATCAGCACTATGCAGATTAAAGAAAAAAACTGGGAACTATAATCGATCCAAAAGGGACTGTGTCAATCTACTAAAAGATCAAACCGAAAGTGTTCAGAGGAGTTACAAGAAGCTGTACAAACAACTGGTGCTACCTGGTGAACAAAAGTTAGTGATAATAGATGACGACACGTATGTGCCGTGTGATTCAAGTCAATTTCCATGTAAAGAGTTTTTGAAGATCAATTTCTTGACTTTTTCAAAAAGCTAAAAGATAAAGTCAATTTTATATTTTGATCTGACTTGGCTACCAGAAACTATTGTAAACCTGTTCAAGCATTTCTCAGGGAACAAAACATGGTTTTGTGGCTAAATCTGACAATATGCCAAATATTCTACAAGGATGTCGAAATCGAGAATTTCTTGGCATTTTGCTAGACCGAATACAATAAATTTATTCAAATCTGATAGATTTGAAAAAATTTATCAAAGAATGGTTATAAATATCAACACTGGTGGGGAAACTTTTTCAGGTTATTTACATAATTAATCCAACTAGTTTGTGACCCCGGTTCTGATATTCTTATTTGACTCATGTTATATGAAGTTTAATAAATATTCTTTTCAATGTATGCATTGTTTTATGTTACCTTTATTTTAATATGGTTGAACTTTGGTTCAGGAATTATTCAGTAAAAATATTATTTTATAATGTGCTATAGGAAATAAAGTATTTTTTTGTAACGTGGAAATTTGAGATTTAATTAGTTTAAAACATGATTTACATTATATTCATTCAGTATATTCATTAAAATATATTAATCAATATATTGATATTACTTAATTTCACTGATCATTGAATAACTTATTATTACAAAAAAATCATTTAATAAACACAATTATTATCTTATTTTCAAGAAATTTATTTATTGATTTTTTTCAAAGCCTCATTTTTATTTCTTAATCAATGTTATGAACATATTTTTTGCTAAATATGATTCCAAGATTTACGTGGTGCGCGCAATAAGTCCGTGCAATATGTGGGAAGGAAATAAAATTTTGTCATGCAATGAAATTTTTATTGTAAATATGTTATTATAAGTTTAGTTTGTTTTAAATTATCATTACTGTTTATATTAACATTCACGGGATTTTGTAATTTAATGTAAGTCATGATTGATGTAGTGGAATATCGCAGCCTTATAAAGCTCCTTGTATTGCGCGCCATGTTCCCATTAACCAAATTTTTTCCCAATTGGAGGAGACATGACGAGGACTCTTCTTCACGCAGAACAATGTACAAGTGGATTACTGTTTAAATAGGTGAGACAGTCAGTTTTTGATGACCAAAAGACTGGTCGCCAATGTGAACTTTTTGACAAAATTAAAGAAAAATGTGGATCATTACTGCGAAAAGATCGTCGAATCACAATGCGGGCACTGGCTGATATTGTTACTGTGAGCAAAGAAACCATACAAGTAATTCTGTAAGAATTGGGAGTGAGAAAGCTGGTGTTCAGATTTGTTTCTCGCTTTTTTTCATCAGAGATGTGAGAGAAGTGCCTGGAATGCTCTCAAACAAATCTTCTTTTCCAACGGCATGGTAAAACCCCTCTCAGGTTGCATCTGCCAGAATTTAAACGCGAGTCAAGTGAATGGAAATTTGCAGGATATGAGATCTGGAAACACTCACAGAAAGCGTCTGAAGCTAAGCATTTTTTTCAGTGTTATCCTTGCTGATTTCATTGGAAAAAAGACCAGGCTCAATTCTTCATACTACTCTGATCTTGTGTAAAAATGCCGACATGCTCGACGAAAAGAACAGAACATTTCAACTTGATTTCACCAGGATAAAGCACTAATTCATAAAAGTGCAGCATCCATGCGAGTTCTGAAAGAAAGCGGATTGGATCTAGTGACCATCCTCCCTAGAATCCAGATCTTTTCCTCATTGATTTTTATCTCTTCGGGTATATGAAGAAACGTTTGAGTAACAAACTTTTGCAAATGCTGAATATCTGAGATAAAAGGTGAAGATTATCCGGCGTGATCAGTCCTCAGATGTTACTGTTAAAGTTGAGTGTTTCCATTAAATTGCTTTCCTAGTTATTACACGGACTTACTTACACCACGTATTGAATCTCACTGTTGTCATGTTTCATGTTGTCACTCTAAAATCAAATTTACTTTATTATTTACATATTATTATGTATTATTTAGAGGAAAAATTATATTGACTTATATTAGATTTCTTTTCAACATCTAAAATTCTCTAAAATCAATAAGATAAATATTTTTTTGATATTGCATATAAAAATAACTTGTTACAATTATTAAGTCAGTGTTCTCATTTTGCATAAGTTTTTTTCAAGTTGACAGTTGACTAATTTTCTTTTTAAATTAAAATTTTTATGAAATCTCAGTTTTTTAAGTTACATATATCACTGGTGATGTAGTTTTAAATGTTATTGCATAATTGCCAGGACTTCTAATCGATTTCTTACTGAATAATATTTATTTTAAAAATATAATAATAAGAGTGGTAATGGATTGGATGTAGATGTTTTAAGATCTTTTGAAGTATTTATTAGACGAATAGAAAAAGAAAACTGCTGTTTATTGCACAATTTTTTCGTAAGATTGGAATATTTTTGAAAGGAAGGATACGCCATTTTAGTCTTATATGAATTATGACAAGTGCAGAAGTCCGCTCAATCCAAATGTGGCATTCATTTAATAATTTGACAAAAACTTCATTCTTTCGATAGATTGTGATGGGGTATGAAAAGTTGACAATCATAATTGAGTTATTATTAGTTTCAAAATCAGAAACTCAACGAAAAATCTGTTCTGTAGTTATAAAAGATTTAGTCAGAGATGAAAACGCTTAGAGTTGCATTAACCAATAAAAAAAATTTTCCATCATAATGATTACACACTTCGTAAAATTAAGCATGAAAAAATGATTAGAACCGAAAAAATAAAATATCGAATCCATCCTGACGATAGGATCTTTTTTGTTTAGCGCTTTATATTATAGGAATGGTATCGAAAGATGGATTGGGGTAATATTAATTTATTTAAAATATCCAAAAATGTGGTGCCTCTAAAAATTATTAAACTTTTAATTTTGAAAATACAAAAAAAATCCCGGTTAAAGATCAAAATACAAATGGTCCAATCATTTTCAACTTTACCTCTAAAATTGTGAAATGATGAAGTTTTTCTATGTTTTGCACAAGTTTTATTTGTTTCGCATTATATTTTCATTTACAAATTTTTATCGATCAATATTTCTAAAATTAATTGACATTGAAGTGATAGTCACTTTATGGGAGGTTGTCACAGTTTTACAATTTCTGGGGAAAACTTTAAATTTATTAATAATTCCGATTACAAAATAAATATAATATTAAAATATTTATTTAAATAATTACATAATAATAGTGTCTTTGGGAGGTTGGTTTGACTTTTTTCGACTTATTTTCTAAGAATAAATATTTCTTGTAATTGACCTGGACAAGTAATCTACTGATTTTTTTTAATTGCATAAAATTTTATAAATATTATCATTTTATATAGATTTTGTATCATCAAATTTGATACTCAGTTACTTCTTAAATTTTGATGATAAAAAATAATATTTAGTTCGGTTTGATTATCCCTTTTTCATCTTCAGTGTTTATTAAGGCAGTTTTGTTTTAATTAAATATGCCCTTAGAATCATATTTTTGATAGATTTCATTAATAGTATGTATAAAATATATAGCACCAGTGTAATCAGTGGATATTAACTAATAATTTTCTTTAAAAAATCGTTTCGTAGTTTCAATTTATGCAATCATCCAGAAGAAGCTTTAAAGTCACCAAAGTTAGTTATTTTAAAAGCAAACATTTGTAGACTGAACAAGAAACAATACAATCATATCGACCCTTATCACTTTTCTATTTCTAAATGCGAAATTTTATTTTTAATCTTAATTTTATGCTGGATATTCATCAGATCTGATTTGGCCCTTATCTTTTGAATTATTTTTAAAGTAACACTTGTTTTCTTTGCGATACTTCTTTTTTAAAGAGTTTAGTTTCTATTTTTCATTCAATTTTTAAATCTCCCATAATTTTATTTAAGCAAATAAACAAAGATTTCTATTTTAACTAACATTATTTTTTATCAGGACTGACTTAATCATTTTTAAGGTTAATTTTAAAAAAATTTTTATAATTTTGAAATGAACATTTTTACTTTTGAGAGTCCCACTGTATAATAATAAAAATGTAGATTTAATTTTAAAATTATGAATTAGTAAAAGTAAACTTATTTTATGATTGATATTTATATCAGTTATTACAAAAATTTCTTTACATTATTGTAATATAAATTTCAATTTTCACTCTCACTTCTGCCTCTTGCATACCATCCAAAATTTTGGTCTAAATCAATTTTTTCAGACATCTCGTCTTTTTGACAAAAGCAGATGCGGAAAAGGACAAAGTGAAAGTTCCGATGACCCTAGAAGAGTATTGTGGATCCGGTGGTGGAAATAATCGAAATTCCGATTTGACTGATACATGTGACTATAACGATTATCTGACTCCGGATTACGATGATGACGACGAAGACGAGGATGATGATTATGAGGATGACGTCGACGACATCATCGAAGAATTAGATTTATTGTACGAGGGAGGTGGGAGTGTCAGTGTCGTCGACAACAATGTCCAGTGTGCTGACAATGATTGAAAGTGCGCTGGTGAAATCATTGTTTTTTTGTCTGTTGGTGCGTGCGCGTTCGTCTATAGTATGTTTGACTGTTGTTAGCACATTGGGTTGGATGGTTTTTTTCTCTGTATATTGCCTTATTTGTATTTCTTCTTTAGCAAGTAAGTATTGGGAATTTGTTTGCCTGATGTTCGCTGTTTTCTACGAATCGCCGATTGATTTTTACTATTTCTCGATATTTCTTTGGAAAAACGGTCTCGTGAGAATAAAAATGAGAATTAAAAACCGATAATGATATAATGGTGGGAAGTGTGGTGGGTATTGTTTGTCGAAAGATGTTTTTGTTTCTTGTTCTTTCAAATCTCAAGCAGTCCGTTTTTCTAATGTATGCATTTTTACGATTTTCTATTATTATTATTATATTATAACTATTATTATTATTATTGATTTATTATTATTGAGTTGGGTAATGTATGAAGTAATCTGATTATTGATTCATTTGTAAATATCTTTGGACACATGACATGGCAAACGTCTCCTTAGCTCTGTCCCGTTCTCTATTTCTATTTATTCACACAGTGTCGTTAATAATTTGACTTAATCGAAAGGTTTCGGCAATTGTTACCGCGCTATTATATCACCACCACCGCCACTACCACTAGTACTACTACTTAAGCATATGTAGTATTCACTTATGGTCACCATATTTTGATATATTAAATGATTTATCGTTTGGGGTTGTCAAACGCGGCGTTGACTTCCGCGCTATTCATTATTATATTTATTAATAAATTTTCTCGTGTATTTTTGATTTCCAATATTTTACGAAAAGCCAATACCGGTATAATAATATTATTATTTTATTTTTTATAAAAACACTTTTGAGATTATTGATGTTGTCAGTAATGGTTGTTGGACACCGGAAATTGTCGTTGTAAAATGTAAAAAATAAATATTAACAGTGAGCTAAGTTATAGATTTCGTTGTAGGAGGATTTGATTGGGTTTTTTAGTGTGGAATAGATGTCAATGAAAATAAAATTGAATTGAAAAGTTGATCGTCGTTGAATTTTTTAATGCAATTGCCATTGATATTTTTTTTTAAAAATGTACATCTTTTTAAAATTTATATTAAGCACAAAAATCATCTGAATGTGTCTTTAAGAACTGAAATAGTTTTTTAATTAGATCACATTGTTTTCTTAATTATTTATGTTGTGGGTTGAAGTTTATTTTGGAGTTGAACTTTGTTTCTTCAAAAATGTTACGTGTAAATTAAAGTAAAATATAAACTTCAGTTTATGATTAAATTTGTTATTCACATATTTGCTTCAGTATTTTTGAATCTCAATAGGCTTCATAAAATTACGAAAAAATCTACTAAGCGTCAATTTCATTCCTTAGGTCAATAGGTAATAGTAGAATCAGATAAGTCTTATGAAGTTTCTCTGAATATTCATTAGTTTTTATAATTTCAAAACTTGGTTATTGAATTCATTTTGGTTATTAAGTGATACCTTCAGTTTTGTAAAACATTATGTTATCCAGATCTATTATGTACTATGTGAAAAAATAAATATAAAAGGAATTAAAACTTTAATCTATGAGAATAGAATTTTTTAAAATTGGTAAATATTTTATCGTAAAAATTTAATTTTATAAAAAATCCTGGTATTTTAAATTTACACTTCCATAATATTGGATTCGATTTTTAATTATGAATTATATTTAACATAATTTTAGGTTTTATATTAAAAAGATAATATTAAAATTATTATTAAGGTTAGATTCAAAATATAATTTAAAAATAAAAATTCATTTAATTCCCTGTGGATATAAAATATCTAAATCGAAGAAAAGTTCAAATATGATAAAACTTTTAAATAGTGGGGCTGATCTCCATCACTAATACTCACTTTACTAGAAAATTAAATCATGTATTATTTTTTATATATCAATTAACCAGTTTTTTGTTATAGAAAATAGATCAAAAATGGTTTTGTAAATTTTGTAAAAAAAATACATATGCCATCATGAATTTAAATCTAAAAATAATAATTTCATATATGATAATAATAATTTCATATATATTGTTAGTTACATTTATATCGGTAGATAAGTTATCAAGACTCATTTCGAAATTATATATTTTAATATAACAAT
>JBBMKC010248709.1:0-10449 GCA_037834085.1 Bipalium vagum
AATAATAATATAACATGATTGAAATATATTATTATTAGTATTAGTGGTGTAAAGCGTATTAGAAATTTCTATATATGACCTATTATATTTTGTTCATACTTTATATTATATTATAAATTAGTAAATATGATTCATATTTCTATAATACATTAAATGCCAGGGGCGAACCATTTTCGTTTCTATCTTTAACTTCATTTTTAGTTATTTTATATTATATTATATTAAAAGATATTTTGTTTAATTTAATGAGTAAAATTAAGAATTTTTTTTACCATTTAATTATTTTATTACAAAACCAGTTTTGTTAAATTTAAAATTCAGTTAGAATCTAACTGTTAGATGACTAAAGTAAAAGGTTAATTAAAAAATCATAAAGATCAATAGTTTTATTGAATATATCATATCGGTTTATTAAATATCATATATTTCTTTGCGCAAAGTAGAAAATAAAAAATTAATTTTTCAAAATTAAATATTTAATTTTGAATTTTAAACATATACCTTTATTAGATCACAGAAGTGACGGTTCTCAGAAAAGCGAATGAGGTATTAAATGAAAAGCTTTTTGGAAACTCCATCAATCCCAAAATATTTGACCAAGTGACTGCAGTATTTACTTATTAATTAAAGTGTCTTTATAATAATTTTTTTCAATTCTATATTTTAAATTCATATTTTTAATGATTTTGTTTTTATTATGTTTAATAGCCAATTAAAATAAATCTTTACCAAAATAAATTTTCAAGAATTCCTAATTTATAATTAATTATTAATAATATATAATTCTCAAAAAATGAATTAACTTTTTGATTATTATAAATTACTGATAATAATAAATCACTGATTTATAAATGTGCTTTGATTTATGCTTCAACTTGATATGGTATGGAACACAGAAACATTTGAGTTCGAACTATTATTAATTTAATAAAATTTGTATTATCCACATTGTCGACCAATGATACGGGAAAATTTAATTCTTATTTCAGTCGAATTTTGAAAAATTAATTTTTATGTGGTTAAATATTTCCCATTTACTATTTTATAATTAATTAATTTTATTTATAGCACTTTGAAAGATAGAAGCTTATAGTATTCCTTTCTTTATTTTATTAATAGTTTTATGTATCATTGAACATTAATGCCGGCTTACGATTATATTCTTTTATATTGATTTAACTGAATGATCATTTCGATTAATTCTGCAAATTAAAAACTATTATTAGGATGGGAAATAAATTATGCAAAAAATTGAGGCACTATCAAAATAATATTCACTGATATTATTCATATTTATTGTTTTATATTTATATATTTCCGAAGAAATTTTTCAATTGTCACTATAGACAGAAAAAGCTTATTGGAAATTTAATTATTGCGATAATAATTATTTTTGTATTAGAATGAAACAAATTTAAATTCTTAATTTTTTATTAAATATTTTTACATTCAGCTTTCTTTGACAAATTCGCCAGAAACAAATCGAAGAGATCAAAATAATACGGTAGTATCATTAGAATATCAGAACAACAGTAATCAAGACAAACTGCAAGAAATGGAGCGATTGCTAAAAGTGAAACACCTTTATCACCAATGATATAGTATTAATATTTAAACCGTTTGCTTACTCTTTAGTATATTCGTGAGACTAGTGAAAAGCGTAACGAGCTGGAAATGGAACATGCTGCGATGAAAGCTCTCCTGGAGACAAGATTGCGAAATGATTTCACAAAAGTAAATCTACATTTTGAGTTGAAAAATATTTTATATTTTAAATAATTTTTTTAATTTCGAGGATAATACTTTTCTCACTGCTATCACTACCATGATGCTCTTCTGATATTTTATTATTTTAAACTGCATCATGTAGTTTTAATATACACCTTTTGTAAAATATTTTGGAGAGTTCTGCAATTAGATGGAATATATTTCTGCAACTCTGCGATATATGATGGATTTAGCATCATTTCTCACGCATCGATTTATAGAAGATGTGTGTATTTTTGTTTTAGTTGAATGAACACGAGGCCCCTTCTTTAAAATAAATTTTTAATGTATTCATAAGTCTTTTATTATTATTATTATTATTATTATTATTATTATTATTATTATTATTATTATTATTATTATTATTATTATAAGGTCGATTTTATCCATTTGATTACTACAGATATTCAAATTTATTCTAAAAATATCAAATAATTATAAAAAATCATCAATAATAATACATCGGAAAATGAACTTATTGTTAGATTTATTAATTTCCTACACATTATCAATAAAATTTAGCAATCTATGATCAAAACGAATGTAAATGTTTTAGGTTACTTAATGCTTTTATTTTAATGATATCAAGCCGATGTGCATGGAATAACCACCTGCTCTCTGGCTTACGCAAGCGAAAACTATTTAGGTAAATAACTATGAACAAGTCAATTTTAGAACGAAAATCTATTCTAAGCGTCAGCTCAGCACACAATCATCATCAACCGGGGTCGTATCTGTACAAATTAATATTTACATGTATAGAAGTATATATTAATAGATAGAATAGAGATATATATATTTATATATGTAAGAAAAGATAATATCGATGTTTAAAGATAAATAGCCTTTAGTACACATGAGAAAATATCAGAAAAGATTCTAAGCCACACAAATTTTAAGAAAATATAATTGAAATACTAACTATAAAAATTGTTGCATAAAGGTGTCTGTTTTAAATAAATCAGTGAACGGTTGATATCTTTCCGATTTCATATATTATTTATATTATACATACATATATTATTCATCAGTTTTGTCAAGCTGTCTGATACGTTGAAATTTCCTCTCAAGCGTAAAAGAATAGAGCTTTAATTAGTGTAATATCAAAATGGTTGATATTTATAAGATTTTCAAAATATATCCAAGTTGAAAAGTCAAAAATAATCAGAACTATTTTCGCTTCATTTTCATCATCATTGGTCAATATTAAGATTTAATTTTTTTCGAAACAATGATAATAATTTCTAGAATTTTCAAATCATTTCGTTCACGTTGTTTAAATGTTAAATTTATTAATGTAAACATATTTCCTTTTAGATTATGTCAATATTACATTTGCTTGGAAAGAAAGTAATTGCCGATTTTTTAAACTTCAATTTAACTGTGCTTTAAATAAAATAATCATTGTTTAAATAAGAATAAAAGATAGTCGATGGATTCAAATTTAAAGATGAGAAATGATCTGACTACCCATTAGATGAGAATGACGATGAAATCAAAGACTTAACTAATTAGAATCGTCACATTGCTAGGAAGCTCAGTGTATTAAATGCAAACATCGAAAGCCATGACGAGCATATAAGCTACGTGAAAAAACTCGATTTTTTGATTAATTACCAGTTAAGAAAATTCACATTAAAAAACTTATCCAGATCTACAATTGCTTATCAAACACAACAAAATATCCCGTTTTTGAACAAATTGGTAACGGGATCGAAAAATCTTTTTACAATAATATTTACCGGAAAACATAACAATTATTGAATCTTGGTTAATTTTCAGATCCACAACACATATCTCAGACCTCTCCTCTTCTGATTATGTTTCGCTCTATGCAAAACGTCTTAAAGGGTGAAACTTGTGCTAATGATGATTCTGACAGTTTTTTGTAAATAACCTAGAGGTTCTATGAACGAGGACTTTTTATGCTTCCTGAAACATAAAAACAGGTCCTTGATAATAATGGATAATGCATAATTAAATAAAAATAATTTCATATGCTTTGTTTCTTAAAAAACGGTACTTTTTTCCTGATCAACAAAATATTACTTTGACTTTTATATTTTATATTTTATATTTTTTTGAGGAACAATGTCTAGCAGTATTTTATAGTGTACTGATGGGAAGTACAGAAGATTTAACTTAATAATTTTCTATGATACTTATTATTATTATCATTATGTAGTCAAAAAACAGAAATGGTATAGATATGTTCATCAATCATTCTAACAGCATCTAAAATATTTTATGTCAGATTCTGTAATCCAATTCCATTAATTTAATTTTTAAAATAGAATCACATTTATTCCAGTATAAAATTTCAATGGTTTTATCGATTAAAAATGAAACCAAGAGAAAACAGATTAACTGCCTTCTGTCATTATAAATGAAGCTGAAGTTTTCTCATTACCACACTATGCTAATCAGCTGTTAAACGTTTGAAAAACTATTTTCTACTATTCAAGAAATTGTGATTGCGGTTTTATTATTTTCATTTAATTTTCACAATATTTTCTACAAGACAAAGTTTTTATACAATAAATATTGTATTGTAAATAAATTGATTAAGATTTCGAAATTTTTGTTTAATAAAATTTTGCTCTTCCCATGGTTAAAATACTATATTGAAAATTTTCTTGTGGTATTAGTTACCATCCCTCGACTGATCTTTTGATCATTTGTTCTTTTGTAATTGCCACATGATTATAATTTTGTTTGACACATGGACCAAGATCATGCTAGCCATGGTCAATAGGTCACATATTATGTTGGCTATGAAAGAACTGGTATATTTCTGGTACACAAAACATCAGTCACTATTTTTGCATTATCATGTTGCAGCACAAGATTGTGTTTTACAGTACTTGGAATAATGTGCTGCTTGTTAATTTCATTAAGATATCGTACACCCTCCCACCACATGCTACCCGAGGTCATGGCGTTCTACAACTATGTCGATCATGGTTCTTTAGAAATCTACAAATCTCTCATTTCTCATACGTCTTACTCGGATTTGGCCATTGTTGAAATCAAGTGTGAAGCGTAACTCACCTGTCCTTCATTGTTCAGAATTCCATTCTAATCGTTCCCCTGTTCAAGCTTAACGATATCTCATGAATAACACTACTTGGAATCTTCACAGCTGCATGATATGAATCATATCCTGCGTTTATAAATCTGCATCTAACTGTCTCCGATGAGAATTTTTAACTCATTTTCTTTAATCCATTCTCTGCCGATCAGTTCCATCGATTTGAATCTGTTCCTTTTCATCTTCAGTATCAACCCGGCATATTGCTTTACAATTGATTTTCTCGACCTAGTATTTATGATCTGTTCACTTTTTTGTACAGGTCTAGTTGATAAATGCATTCTTTCGCAACGTGACGGGAGGTCAGCCTGGCTTCTAGCATGCCACATAATCTTTTAAATTTTAATTAAGTCTAATTACCAAAATGTTAATCAACTAAAATATTTAAAATAACCGAATTACTTATTGTTGATATCAAACTAATGTAAATTCCGCACTTATGATATAAATTACTGTAAAATCCCGAGTATAAGGTGCAGTACCTATTAGCTGCAGCGAGGTTATTTTCTAAGACCTACTTTTTATTCGTATAAACTGTACTTCGTATTAACTCCAGTTTAAAAAATTTCAATTTCTGACATATAAGCTCGAGATTTCACAGTAATTAATAAAATCAGACAAATGTCAGATGACACTTGCAGTAAAACTAAACGATTTATTGTCATTAAATTTAATAGTCTCATTTTTAGTAATATGTCATGGGGAAATTATAAAGAAACAATTTCAAATAATTTTTTTTAAAAATAATAAATTTTTGTTGACAAGTTTATTTCCAATGAAAATTTTTTTTTATTTATTCATTTATTTACAAGATTCTTTATATATATTATATAATGAAAAAAAGAAAATTTGTATTTTACAACTTTATATATGATAAAAATGCTAATATTAATCAATGATGAATAACATCAACTCTCGCTCCTTTTGAAGCAATGATTTTATCCATTATTTGAGACTTCATTTCGAATAGGGAAGTGTTGTGTCTGCTCTTCATATTTTTCACATACAATGTCTTGGTTCATATCCAACGTACCACGTTCAAAAAAACAGTACCCACAGATTTTTGGCATAGTTTTTGTTGACATTAAAAGATTGATATAAATCTTCGACCGTAGCATATTCGGGTTCTACCTTTTCCATTTTGAACAAACAACATTTCATAATTGACATTTCTAAATTCAAAAGATTAGCAATAAAAGAAACAAAATTAATTATTTAAAACAATCCATTAACGTAAAAAATAGTCATTTATTAAATCCACTTTTCTGTGGCGGGAAGTATATATATTGTAATTAATAAAAAAATTATTAATAATATAACTAAGTTTAATTTAATATATTGAATGTAAATATTATATAAAAATTATTATTTCCATTTTTCTAGTTCTTAGACAGATTTATAACTTAATTAAAATGGTATTAAAATAGATTTTAGATTAATAATTTCTGAGAATATTTCATTTTTGATTTCATAGTTTATCTTTATTTATTTCGAAATTTTCCAACAATTTAATTTTTCATACGATTTTAATAATTACTAAATATATAATTTGACGATATGCATATAAAAATGAAAGTATTTTCCATACTTATTATCGATTTCTGCTTTCTTCCTATATGGCAGAAAATATTTTAATGAACTTATTTGAATTAAATGTTTCATAATAATTTTGTATTTTTTCAGACTTAAGAAACAAATTTTTTCTAATTATTGAAATATATTAATAAATATAAACATAGAATATCTGTTATAAAAGTTAATTATTAAAAAATATGATTATTAAAACTAAGTAACATTAAAATTGAAAAATAATTATTATTGAGAACGAACGTGATGAAAATTTTTAAAAATTATCGATTTTCAATTCACAAATATCAAAATTAAATAAGTTTCAATCAAAATTTTAGATTTATTACAATTAAAAGTATATTGAAAAAAACTTTATAAAAAATATCCGCAATATAAAGTTTCTCTGAAACAGGAACAAAACAATTATAAAAATTATAAAAATCAGATTCAAATTAAGCCTATATTTATTTTTATTAAAATATATTTCTTTATTTATTCAGTTTGGTTTTGTTAAATTTTTAATTTATCGTGAAATTCATTAATTCCAATCTAAAAAATAAAATATGGACAAATTAAATGAATTAAAAAAGGAAATTAAAGAATGAAATTGGTCTCACTATTTATTTATTAATATTTTTATATTATAATATTTATATATTTATATAAAACTCTAAATCAATGCTTTTTAAGATAATCCAAATAAGAAGATTTTAAAAAAAAAACCTACAATTCATTTAATTTTCCCCAATAATTCAACTTTGTCTCCTGTTTAATTAAATTAATAATTATTACATTGGATTAGAACAAAAGTCTTGTCAGGTAGACAATAATATTTATTTTACCAAAAGACAATATTAAATTGGAAATATAAACAAATATCAATCGTCTGTAAATCGGAATATTTTTAATGTTTTATGAAAAAATGTTTAGCTGGAATGCATTATTAAATCCTTTTTTAAACTTTATATTTCTATCTTATAATTAAATAATTGTTTCAGATAGCTGTCATTTAAAAAGTGGATGGATTTAATAATATTATTATATATGAAATTTAATGCTCCATGACGGAAGTTAGGAAAATGGTTATAGTAAGTTTTTTCTTGGAAGGGCCACCCATGTGCAAATATGGGCATGAGAAAATAGGATATAGTGATATGCTAGAGTGCTGTTGATTTTATTATAAATACTTTTAAGAGATGTGTCCAAATATTAATACTTTCAATATTATTGATACTGCACGTGAAGGCTTCTAAATCAAACTACCTAGTTTTTCAAATATTTAGTTTTATAAGACTAAAGTTTTCAAAATAAATTTGGTCTAAATCGATCTTGATTATAATAATTTCTGTTATAGAAAAATACATTTTAACTGGAATGTTATAATTCTCAAAATAGCAAATATGATGGAACCCATAAATGAATGAAATATCACTTTAGGAAAGAGAGTTTTATTTCAGAATTATTACCGTGTAGAAATTCTATTTATTGCCGCATAAAACGTACATTCATATTTTTATTATGATTTACAAATGAAACCATGGAAAAGATCATCATATTAATAATCAACCATTACATCAATATATCGATTTTTTTATTGTTTTTTCTTTTTTATAATTTCATTTCATTTTTTATCTATCATAATTAGTTTTCCCAACAATTTTAAGTTAACAGGTACATTACTGGGAAATAATTACAGAGGAATTAAGGAGGATTATTACCAATTTTGAATATTAAAGATAATTAACGTGAAGCAATTAGAAGATGCAATTCATAAATAATTGCTGTTTTAAAAATATAATGGTCATTACAATCGATGTTGTATTAAAACATATTATCAGTGATCCAAGCATGAAAAAGTTGGTTAACTTGTATCATTAAAGGCATTTAAGAGGAGAGAAATTATCCTTAACAATTTTGTTTTAATTTTATAATTTTGTAAACTTTTCTCCACTCACTTTCATACAAGACAAAAAAATTGAACTTAGTAACTTCTATGTAGATGGTTCTAGCCATGACTGATAAGGTTTGTTTAATAAAATCTTAATATCTCTTCGAAATATATCTTACCAGATGATTTAAGAAATAATAAAAAATAACTCGTGTTCATCACAAAATTTCTTGTAAAAAAATTTTTGGGACAAAATAGCTAAAAATCATTTCATGAAAATTGAAATATTTCTGAAACAAAAATCTGAAAAGAAATATCTTTTTAAATAATAATTTCTTTTTTCCTAAAAAGAAAAAAATAATTTCTTTTTTATTCCTTTTATTTTGGAGCAGTGCAGTCATTTTTCTCAAATTCCTTAGTCTTTTAACTCCTTTTAATTTCATTTTACGACAATGAATTTTTCTATTACTTTTCCTTTTCCTTTTCACATTGGTATGTGTTAGTACATTATTTTTGTTTTAATGATGTATTTTTTTAAAAATTAAGTCTCTATTCAATTATTCATTAAAGATTATTAAGTGGTGAAAACAATTTTTCAAACATTTTATTCATCATAAATTAAAACTCAACGAGATATTACGAAACATATGAACATACAAATAGGAAACATTTGGTCCTATAAAAACTATTTTCTATAATTTAATAAAGTGAATAAAATTAATCTTTCAATACTTGATATAAAGCCTCAGTCAGCAATATTCCAAGGTGAGCTGAAAAATATGGCAGGTCATGAATGATCTCTGATGGTTGTACTTTTTATAATAACATTAATCTAATTCACTTTTCGTCCCATCAATTCTATTTAATACTGGCGTTTGTAACTGTAAAGAAGCACAGAGAAAAATGAACTCAGATTTTATGATAACGCCGAAGTTTTTCGCTTACAAATATTCAAAATCACGAAATTTATTTTACAGCCTAATATGTATTTGACTGCAATCGAAGCTGCTGAATTAACTCCTGGTTTGTATTTATCTTATTTTCACAACGAAGGTTCTTTTCTATTTTTACTTATACATGACTTAATTAACACCTAAAGAAACATTGAAAAAGTCTGAAATTTTTTCTTGAACACTTATTATAAAAATGGATCTTGTATAATGGTTAGTTAAAGTTAGAAATGTTAAGTCAAAATTAATTTATGTACGAAATTCATAAGGAAAATTATGGGAACAAGTCTTTACATAATATATAAATATATTATTAAAGTCTTTACAAATTATGATTTTATTCATTTTTTATGTAAGAAATGTAAACTCTAACATTCTATTTTTTCTGCGTCAGAAGGAAAATAATGTATCAGCCCGAGACGAGCACGCTGAAGACAGTACAGAAAATTTAAAGGTATTCTTTGTTGAAGATTTTATAATATATTTTATGATTTTGACATAAATTAATTTGAATATTTTTTGTACATTTAATATTTGAAAAATGTATCTAAAGTTTTGCATTATATTTTACAGTGAGAAAATTTTAATAAAAATAATTCTTCTAACTTCTCATTTCGCTTTTGTAACCACATCTTTTCCTTTATTTAATAATAACAAAATTTAATAAAAACAACTTTTGTGGAAGAGAAAAGGGAGAAATGTTTCTCAAAACTCTGTATTTATGACATTTTCTATCAAAATATCTTTTCCATTAATTAATTAAATTCAAGCAAACAAACTTATTTAAACAAAATAATCAGTATGTCTTTAAATATTCGCTTGACTATTTATCTCTCAATATAATGAATAATTTCTACTGATTTTCATCAATTAAACATAACATAAATTAAATTGACATTTCTCTGAATACTGGACAGAAAATTGTAATTAGTAAATGTATAATACCTAATATAAATTATAATTAAATTTTAATTAACTAATACCATAAAAATTTTAATTAATTTATATATAATACATAATATAAATGCTAATTAAACAACAATATAATTGATATTTCCAATGACTTAAATTAAATTAATTTTGATTTAAAAAAAATTTTAAAGGATATTTGTTTAATTAGTCTTCTATTTATTATTATTATTATTATTATTATTATTATTATTATTATTATTATTATTATTATT
>JBBMKC010248720.1:0-10448 GCA_037834085.1 Bipalium vagum
ATAATTGCCGCTCTATTGTTTTCCGTGCTGTTCATTTTTAAAAATGGTTTATTAATTAAACAAATTAAAACAACTTGCAGTTTATTAAATAAGGAATAAATTTATATACAAATTAGTAATTTTCAATAACATTTTACTATTATTATATATATTCAAAAATAGTCCAAGGACTTTATGCGCACCCTGTATAAATGAAATTTCAATATCAAGCGAATTTCCTGTAAATTTCTGTGAACTCGACAGTATTGAATTCTTTTACTTTAATCTGCTTTAAATGTTTACTGAGATTTGTAGTGAAATAAAATTCAAACAAGTTAGGTGTTTTTATAAACTGAACTCCAAATTGAATTAGAATAAAAATGTGTAATTTGATAAGCAGATAAATTTATGCATAATTCTTATGTTAGAATTTACAGTCGCAAGGTACATTCTAGGCTTTGGATGGCTATTTTTCCAATCAAATGGAAATTTTTAAAAACCTATAGTTAAACCAACATTTTTATAAATCAATAAAAACTTTTCTAACATAATATTGATTCAAAATTAATTATCTTTATTTATATATAACCTAGTTGATATAAGTTCAAATTATTGATAGCTGATAGATTCGTGTTTATTTTAATTTAAATATAAATACTTTTAATTTAGGCGAGGCTGTCTATGTGGATACATTGGGAAAAGTTGTGAAAGATGTAATTTTGAAATGGTCTGGAGAACCAGTGACTATCGCACCTGTATCTCAGGATCAATTTATTGTTTGTGGTCATAAAGTCACCGAAGCCAGGCTTTTGAGTACAGGTGAATTAAAGGGAATTTTGCAACATAAAGAAGATTATAAGGAAAGGTTTTTGTGTGAACAAAACGGTAGGATTATTTATTCGATGTTCAAGTCAACGTCGTCTCAACAAGTCGGTATAAAAAATCTGTCTGCTTTAAAATGGTGATTGTTAAGCACATGTCATGTATATGCTGTGAAAGGTTACTACTACTATGCTCAGCCATATTTTAAACATTAAAAATTTAGAAATAAATATTCTTGTTCTGTTTTTGTATATGTGCGTTTGTTATTTAGTTATTTTCATTTTTAGAAGTAAGGAATTACCACTTTTCGCTACTTAATGAATAATAATTTTCAACCTTTATAAATTTTAATGATTTCTATTTTAAAGTAATGCGCTATTTTTATATTATCACATTCACCTTTGTTGGAGAGATGAAGAAAATCAGATAATGATTTCAACAATAATTTGAAAACAGTTTACTTTTACGGAATGAAATTTAATGTTGGTAATAATGTTTTGAAATTTGATTATTATTCAATTCAGAAATTAATTTTTGAAAGATTTTGGAAATTAATATACTTTAACAAGTATATTGATATAATTATTATCCTAATTTCTTGCTTATAAACCGCGTCTTATCTATATGAAAATTGGTGAATTCAAGGGAAACTCACTCAACGGAGTATGCAAGAGTTCGGCTTATCTACGTAAATTTTTAATTTATAAAATTTGCGTAACTAACAAATTTATTTACCCTGTATTTCACATAGAATTTTATATTTCTGGCAAAATTTTTTAAAGCGGTGTATGCATGAGTTCAGTTTTTGAGCAAGAATTTAGGTAAGTTATAATTTAAAAGAAGAATAATTGTTCTAATTATCGATAATAATTCAGACTGAGAAAGAAATAATGTGTTAATTATTGCAATATCTGCTGATATTTAATCATAGTTCGATTAATTACAGTTCAGCCTCGGATGAATTTTTGTTACCCACTGTCAATGCTATATGAAATCATGAGTCACAGGCCGGCCCTAAATTATTAAAACTTGACTTCAGAAAATTAATTGTTCTTAGATAATCAACTGTTTCCTGGTAATTTCACCATATTACAATGCATAGATTTAAATTTCATAAGTTATTTATTTCTGATTTAAGAACTACAAACGATAAAATAGTTAGGTAATTTTCAGTTTAGGTGCGTCAAAAATGGTAAAAATAAATTTAATATTTTATTTTTAAACCGATTTAAACTACTTATATTATTAAGTAGTTAAACTTTTACTCATTTTTATTATAGATTTTTGTTTAATAATTTTATTTTTGAACAGATTTTATCTACACATTTTAGTAAGTAGTTTTTATTTGTTTTTTTATTAAAAATTAAGAATAAAATAAAACACTTAAATTTTATCTAAATTTCAGTCTTTAATTTAAAAAATTTCTAATTTAAGTAGTTTTATTTTACTTTCTTAATTATTAATATTAATAAATAAAATTGGTTCAAAAATTTATTTATTTGTATTTTATTCATTAAAATACTACCATCAATTCAAAAGTAGGTCTTCGTTTAAAATAAGATTTTTCTTAAATTATGAAATCCCAAGGAATATTTTTGTAGGTTGATTCGTTTCTAATTAAGTCACATAAAAATATTTGTATAATGTTACCACCTGCTCATTGTGACCATGAATATTTTGATTAATAAAATTTTAGTTGCCTAAATTGACCATAAAAGATAATTATGAAATAACTCTAAGACGTGAAATAACGTGTTTCTTAATATATCAAACCTGTTGTCATTTTAATTTGAAACTATAAATGTCGCACAAAAAATATAGGGACTAAACTTGACTGAGAAAGTCGAAGCAATTGTGTTTTTGGAGAAAACAGCGAAAAAATTTCTGTCAGCAAAACAATTGCAAACAATTTGAGAAAAAATAAATTAGAATATTTATCAGGATTTGAAGAATGCAAACATTCACGAAAACGGATCAAATAATGAGGTAATTAATAATTTAACATTAGATAGTTTTTCAGAATGATAAGCTTGAATACACGGATTTCTGAACCAATATTTCAAGAAATTACCCTTAAATATGCTAATCAATTGGAAAAATTTGCTTTTAAGACATTATCTGGGTGGCTAGAAAGCTTTAAAAACCAAAATAATATATCCTCAAGAATCCTTTGAGGCGAATGTAAAGATATTTCAGCAGAAACAATAGAAACATTCAAAGGAATTTCCATACATATCAGCCTGATGATGTGTTCTATGCTGGTGAATGCGCATTATTTTTTAAGGCAATGCCCAATAGGTCTTTAGTGATGAAGGGCGATCAGTACAAAATGGGAAAAATGTCTAAGAAAAGATTACCCATCATGTTAGCTGTTAGTTCTACGAGTGAGAAATTGGTTCAACTAGTAATTGGGAAGTCATCAAAACCTCTGTTTCGGGAAAATATCGCCGCGCAAATTGGGTGTCATATGTCGAGGAAAATAGAAATGCCTATCATCAAAATTATTTGCAGAATGGATAAAAAATATTGACAATGAAATGAATAAACAAATAGGCGAATTTTAATGATAGTAGATAAGCTCCAACCAATGGATCGAGGAGTCTTAAAAATTTTTTTAAAAACCAATTATCACAAGTTACTTATTTCAAATGTAATATCTAATTGCGGTGAAAACCGAACGACATATGATTGTTCTAAACTACTTAATATCTTGCAAGCAGTATTATGGATTGTTGATGCATGGAAATCAGTAAGAGACAACGATATCAAAATGTTTTTTAATACATTATTCATTGTCAAATCAATTGAAGATATGAAAAATACAATATTACTCCATACTGATCATTACATAGTCTCAAAAATTGGAAGTAATGTCGATTACATTAAATGTGATGAAAATACCAGTTGTCATGAAATATTTAGTGAAGATGTTTTTAAAAATGTTTTCAATCACTACCAAGCAGAAAAACTGATTATGAAAGCATTGCTTTGAGTTGTGATGATTTGATCCAAAATACTAATCGGACTTTTAATAATATTCTTGCAATGCTGAATGATGTTAGCGAGTTCAAAGCGAATAATTTTCCGGAAATTTCAATACCAATATCACAGGCTATATTGTGAAAGAAATTTCCAATAAAAAAATAAATTTAGGCAATTAAAATTGGATTACTTTTTATAAGAATATAGTTTATATTGATTAATGTTCTTTTATTTATTGATGTTGTAATATGTTGTAATGTTAAATTTTGAAAAATTTTAAAGTCACAACTTGCTAATGTGACCGAATTTTGCATTAGACAGGTTTCACTGTATATAATTTGAATTTAATTGAATTTCGCACCAAATATGAGTATTTTTAAACAAATATACATAAACATTTTTAATTGTTATATTATTTAACTCTATAGGAATTTTATTTATACATATTGATATCCTATTTTTGATAACGATTGAATTATAATAGTATAATTTTTCTGTTTTATCTAAGATAATCGTATTAGAACTAATTCAATATTGTCAACTGTATATCAAAGATTTTCAAATGATCTTGAAATACCAAGCTAGATTATTGATAAATTGTGACCATGTGATACAGTTAAATAAAAGTACTTCACCAGATGTTACACCATGTGACTTTGTTCTCTCTCCAAGATCAAACTTCCAAATCGTGGCATGCATTTTCAGTCGATTGAAGCCATAAAAGAAAACATTAAGATCAATGCCTAAAACTGAGTTTCAGAAATGCATCGAGGATTGGAAAAAACGTTGCCATGCGTGAATTTAGCTGAATATAATTATTTTGAAGGAGACAATAAAAAAATATATTAATAAATTATCTGTTTGTATTTTTAGTTTACATATTCCGGAAAATTTTTTATCACAGTAGTATAATAAATGTTGTTGATTTATAAGTGGATATTTGGATACAGGGAAGACAACCATAAGAGGTTTTGGAGTCAGGCCTGGGTGAGCTTGGCTAGTATATGTAAACCATAACAACATTCTGTTTTATCAAATATTTCAAATTTAACCAGTACTTCAATGAATTCAACATACAAAATTTAGAGCCGTAAAACCGAAAAACCAATGACTTATCACAACCGAGTAACAGTGGTTTGATTCTAAACATATCCTATGAAATCTAGTAGTTTGGTTCAGTGACTAAAAAAAATTTTTAAAAATCAAATCATATTGAAAGTCAACTTATTAAGTCTTGAAAATAAAATTAGAACATAAAATATTAATAAATATTAATTTTAATTTTTTAATAATATTAGATCATTGCAAAAGTTCTGGTCTGATTTAAAATACTGTGTTATATGAGCTTTTACGTGTTACAAATATACTTTTGTATCCAACAACTTATAATATCAATATAATAATATTAGTCGATATTACAAAATAACAATTTTGTAGATGAAGGTTTAACATTTTAGAAATATTTCAAGATATGAACATCGAACAACTTATTTACGACGTCATGCTTTTCCAATTCCGGAAATGCATAAACTTGAAGCCACACATAAAAATATTAAAATTGTGTACTTAAATACTTTTCCTTTTCTCCGAACCATTAAAATATTATTTGCAAGATTTCGAGATAGCGACTTAATCCAGAAGATCAACCCAGCTCTGAACCACCTTCCATCATCAATGAAAGTGTTATTTGTGCTTTAATTAGAAATAATTCACGTATTTCAACGGATGAAATTTCTAAAAATCTGAGTGTTGACATTTTGACCGCATTTCACCATTTAAGAAATCTGAAATATACTATCAACCCTATTCAATATGAACACTAGCGTTCAAAATTTTTCTAATGTTCATATTAAAAAAAATAATATGAACAGTTATTTATTTCACCTATTTATCAAAAGTTTTATTTCTTTGACACATAATAAAGTCTGTGATTTTCAATTGTCTAGATACCTTTTCTCCTTGAATTTCATCAATTAAATACAATATTTTGTTCATCTTATCAGGAATATTAGTTTGGAAGTATTTTTCAAGTTTTCTTGCATACACATAGACTTCAATTACTTCAAAGCAGCGAAACAATAACGGCAGAGAAATACTATGAATATCACACTAGACTCAATATGCTATTCGTCTAAAACGTAGGCTTCGGACATTCAAAATAGAATAGTTTTACACAGAGATAATGATAGACTCCATGTTGGGCAAGACAATGCGGAAACTGTAGGAACAGGAATGGGAAACTCTACCTAACCCATCATCTCTCAAGATATTGTGCCTTCTAATATTTATCAGTTCGAGTCTTTACACAATAGACATTCAATTTCGATGAAACTTTTGAAACCTATACTATGGACTTCTCCAATGACAACAAAGAAAATTCTATCCAAAATTTTTAAAAGTGCTTGTAAAACATTGGAGAATACATTTAGGGAGTGATGGTGATTGTGTAATTAAACAATATAGTCTTTAAATTTTTTAAATCGTTCCAGAACTTTTGCAATGATTTAATATAAAAATTCGCTAAATACAATAACTGAAAATTATTAAATTTATAATATCAATCTTTAAAACATTTTATTTTAATCTCAAATCTCTGTTTCAAATTAAATAAGAATTGAATGTGAGAATTATATAAACGCAAATTAAAATAATCAACCGTAAAAAAGAGAACACGAAGTGACTCTAGAAAAATCAATTGACATCTCCATCTCCGTTGAGACTGTTATGGAGAATTTGCAATCTTCTAAAATGTTCATTAAGTTCCACCAAAGTATTTGATAAATCATAATTCATGTATCCTTCTAGTAATCCATTGGGACGGGAAACAAATAACAAAAATATAGACACGCATATGACGACGTAAGTGACGTGAAGACAATCTTTCACCTTTTTGACACTGTAGTAAGCCTTTTTATTAGCAGTTTCAAAATTGACAAATATTTGATGACAGATTTGCTCGGTGAAAATTAAAATTGCTAGTAAAATAAATTGCAATACTAACGCAGTGGTAGTGCGTAGGATATAGAATTGAATCATATAACGATTGACATTATAATTTAATTGAATTATTTTATTTAATAAATTGAAATAAAACCAATATGGTTAATAATGAAAATTCTCCTTTTATTAATTTGTTATAAATTTATAAAACTAGAATGGAATCAATCCATTGTTGATTCAGTTATAAATGTAATAAATGTCACAATTCAACATAGTGCTAAATAAATATAAGAATCAGTTCGTAATTATCATACTGTTAATTAAACTTAATTATTTAATGATACAAAATCACAATATTAGGTTGACATAAATTCATATCGTGAAATTAAAATCAAATTTCAATACATACACTACCGATGAAGAGTATTACGCAGGCATTCGCATTTTTAAATATAACATAAATAAAGCACTTTATGGTAAACATTTTACAGTTAAATTATTAATAAAATTTAACAATCCTTTTCATATTTATTCGAACTAAGAAGAAAAAATATTTATTTTATTTCAGATATAACATTCATCTAGCTAGCCTCTGTGACTTTTAATTACAGCAACACAAATCTTCGGCATACGATTGAGCAATTTCAGTAGAATTTTTGTGATAAATCGAAGGATTCTTTTAAATTAATTTTTTCTTTATTTAATTCAAATTTCTGTGGTTAATAATAATCAAATTTTTCATTATTTATTTTAATATTTAATTTAACTTATTGATATTTCTCAATACTAATGATATACCTCCTATTACACCTTTTTCAATAATTAATAATTCATTATAGGTTTCATTTTTAAATTATTTAATTTCACTTGAGAATATTTTAATCCAGCATTCCATAAAAAACCAAGTACGAATAACAATAGCAAGGATCTATGTCATAATATTTTAAACACATCTCTTTTAAATTTTCCAATCAACTACTACTATACTAAGACATCTAATTTTATGTAATATATCATATCTTCATGTATTTAAAGTTATTATCTATCATTGAATCTTTATATTCTTTTGTTTTAAATCATTGAAAAATTTTCATATATTTAAATTTATTGGAATTTATTATTTCATTAATTTGATTAAAATCATTCCCGATTATATAATTAAAAGGAAAAACTTTTTTTGCGTTTTAAATTGAATTAGTCAAATATTTGATGATTATTTTTTTATAATATATCTCAAATTTTCTCACAAGATGTTCACAGTCCTTATGAGTCTAATAATCTAATATTTATGCAACTAAATAAAAAATATTTTTCATCAATATTAACCAATATGTTTTTTATATCATTGGAAAAGCTTGTTCCTAATTCATTAAAAAAAGGTGAAAATCAAACTTGACTCATTGTAAAAATAATATGGAATAAAGAAAGTTTTTAATGAGCTATCATTTTTATTGTTTTCTTTTGGTTCTATAAAATTGTGTATTGATAAGGTACTGAATTTTACAATAAAAAATTCGAAGAATTCTGTTATGATAATGAAATGGAAATTAATTCAACAGAAAATTGAAGAAAGCTGTGATGGTATAAAGATTTAATAAAACTTTGAAGAATGTGATGCTTAAAAAATTTACAGATAAGGAAACAGAAAATGATTAAACTTATTACCAAATTTAATAAATATTTATAATAATCAACCACATAGTGATCTTAGGTCTTTCGCTGATCAAATTCATAGTTCAATTGATATTTTTCCTAATGAAGCAAGTAAAAATTCTGAAAAGTTAAAGATTGAAAACCTTGAAAACGAAAATATTAATTCTTTAAAATTAAAACCAAAATTTAATATTGGTGATTGTGTATGTGAGATAAATTGAAATTAGTCGAAGGATGTAGCTCAGCGGTCAGAATCCCGGTATTTCAGATTAATTTTCACCTAACAGTGTAAGAATATTTAAATATAAAAATAAATTTGAAAAGGGATACGAAGCAAAATGGACAGAGAAAATATTTATTATAAATGAAATATATTATCGAAATCAAATAGTTTATGGTATTAGGTTGTAAACTTCAAAATCCAACTTATGATAATCTAATTTTTGAGACCATACTTCTCAACAATAAATAAAAAAAATTATAATTAATATTTATTTAATGTTAGTAACATGTTGTTTTACTGATTAGTTTGATTTAATAATTTTGCAACATTTTAAATAATTAGATGAAAATTATTTTAGATGAATACTGAAGAAATTCATATCAGGCATTGTTTGATAAATGAATTTAGAAAAGGATCAACCCGCTTAAATGCATTTAAAAACATATTAACAACCTATCCTGAATGTAATCTGTCACTAGATAAATGTCAAAGATGGTTTAGAAGATTTCAAGGCGGAAATTTTGATATTTCCGAAAGAAGAGGAGGAAGTTCATCAAATTTGGATAACAATGTTCTTCTTTTATCGAAGGAGATTCTATGTGTACAGCGCGTCATTTGGGAGATCATCTTCAGGTCTCCCACACTACCATTGCCACTCATCTTCATGAATTAGGCAAAGTCCATAGGCAAGGGTTATGTATTCTTTATTGCTTAAGTGAAAACAACAAAAAGTGCAGATTGTTGACTTGTTCTTCTCTACTCCAAAGATTCAATAACGATAATTTTTTAAAAAGAATTGTAACAGGAGATGAAAATTGGGTGTGCTACGTCAACATGAAAAGAAAAAGGCAATGGCTTACCCCTGGCCAGAAGTCGATACCCACTGCCAAACCAGAATTCATCCTCTCCGAATTATGATGTCTGTTTGGTTGGATTATCGTGGAATTATATTATTATATTACAATCTTTTATTATGTAACATAAATATCACAGGACAGGTTTATTGTGAGCAATGAGGAAGACTTGAGGTGGAATTAAAAAATCCAGATCAGGATTGATAAACAGAAAGAATGTCATCATTCAACATGACAATGCCAGACCCTATATTTCAAAAATCGTACAGGAAAAATTAAAGGCATTAGAATGGGAAGTTCTTCCTCATCCGGCGTACTCACCTGATATCGCGCCTTCAGATTATCATCTGTTCAGGTCTCTTCAAAATTATCTGAATGGAAAAGAATTGTCTAAAGATGTCGATATCAAAAACGCCTTGGACAATTTCTTTATGTCTAAGTCCACCAGGTTTTATGAGGAAGAAATCATGAATTTACCTATAAGGTGGCAAAAGATCATAGATAACAATGAAAATTACTTTTGTTAAGTTTCTGATTTTATCTATTTAAAAATTGTTTTTTTTGTGAATTGGCATAAAAATTGGCATTATTTCCAAAGTTAGATTTTAAATCTTACAACCCAATATTATATTATAATACATTTGCAATAACTGTTCAAAAGGCAAAAGAAGCACAAAAAACAGATTTAGAGAAAAAGAAATTAGAAATGGAAATTGGATAACTCAGTAAAGCTCACAAAACTGTTGGTTAACAGAAATCAAACAAAGCTCTTAACACCAAAGATGTATAAAAAAAAGTAGCAACTGAAGCGGGTTATACTTCGACCCATATTTTGGGAAAGGATTAAGAGATGCAATTTTAAATATTTTAAAATATGATTAATTAGATAAATCTAAAAAAAATTAAAAGAATTATTACAAAAACTTTGAATGAATAAAATTAAACAAATAATAATAATAATAATAATAATAATAATAATAATAATAATAATAATA
>JBBMKC010248731.1:0-20638 GCA_037834085.1 Bipalium vagum
ATTTTATCCTTATTTGGGTAGTTCTACAAATAAAAAACAAAAATGTAAACTGTTCAATAAATTTGAAAAGGACTATAATAATTAAAAGTTCTTTCATAATTAGAAATATATAATATTTTATTATTATTATTTATTTATTTAGCGAACCCGTTAAATTAAAAAGATGCGAAAATTGATAACATTAAAAAATATAAAAAATGAAAAACCTAAAAGAAATGCAGTATGAGAAAAAGATATGGCAGAGTACCAGTGAATAAGAAGCCTCAAAATATGTTTTCCAATAAGAAATAAAAATATGTTGGTAGTTGTTTTAATAATTAATATTTTAAAATACGAAATGGATCATATAATGCAGAATATTTTATTGGTTTTATACATAATCTTATTAATAAATTAAGAACAAATTGGAACAAATGTATGTTATTTGTAACAAACGTACCTTTTCATAAATCAGTGGGAATTAAATCGTTAATATTGGGAAATGGTCATAATTTAATATTTTCGCCTTCTTACAGTTCACAGTTAAATCCATTAAGAGAAATGCTTAGTGCAAGAAAAGAGTAAATATGAAAGTGAAAAATTTAATATGAAAATCCATTGTAACAATAATTCTATAATGAAATTTAATATAAATAAAAATAGAAGTAAAATAAAAATTATCGTTGAATGTTAATTACGATTATAAACAAAAACCTTTTTTTAAATGCTAAAACTGAAATCATTTTCGAAAAAATAATATTCAAGGATAAATATGAAAATGTTCTAAAATAAATAAATATTTTTTCGAGTAATTTTCAAATCCAATTAGAAACGAAATGATAAAAATATCATTTTTACAATGTATAAATATAAAAATATTATTTTTAAAATAAAAAGTTTCAGGAAATAATAATTTCCTGGCTTTGGTAAAATTATTATTTCTTCCAAAGAAATCATATTAATTACAATTTTTTGATAAGTTAAAATTTTGTTTTCCTCGTCTTATTCAATGATGATTAGAATATTTAATTAAAAAATAACATTCAAGTTGATCTTTACGAATTATTAGCAAATAAAAAATAATCCAATTACATAGTGACCGTTTCTACTGGAAACCAAATAAACAAAATATATTTTATTTTATAATAATCGTTTATTTATGAAGAAAATAAAATATATATTCTGAGCACTGAGGGTAATATTAGTTAAATAATTCTCTTATGAAATTGTCATATGGAACATCGAAATACAACGAAGCGAATATTCTGAAGAATAATCCTTTGAAGGTTTTAATTAAAGGTATTTAAAATAGAAGTTATTCTAAATATGTATACTGTTTTCTTCTATATATCATGCAAAATTAAACATTATTCCAAAAAAATTTTAATAAAAGAAGCCAAAACAATCTATTAATGATTTTTTAAACTTGGGACCTTTTTTTAAAAAGTGAAATTAAAAATATTAAAACAAATGGCGTAACCGAAATTCTATTAATCCAATATTATTAATTTATATTATATATAATTATAAGTTATATATTTTTTAAAAAATATACACTATATTTTAATAATGATTATATTAATAATTAGATAATTAATAATAATTAAATAATTAATAATAATTAAAAATAATTAAATGTTGAAATAAATGAAAAATATGAAGTTTAAGATTTATGAAAAGTTTAAAAATCTTTGAGTTTTATCTTTATTATTTAGTCTTTAATTTATTACTAAATATAATTATATCTTAATCACATGAAAAACTATTTTAAATGATGAAAAAAAAGAATAAAATAAATTATATTTCAAACAGTTATTACAACATTTATAGTCTGAGATTTAAGAATCCTCCACAAGTTGATCCACAGGTCTTAGGTTTTCCAAAGAGCGAACATGAACTCGGCTTTCCAAAGATCGAACATGAACTCGGTTTTCCAAAAAGTGAACATGTCTTGGTCTTATCACAAGTTGTTAAGGGTTTTGAACAAGGTGACTTCGGTGGGCAGCCCAAAACCTGATTAATGACACAAACGATTAAAAAAGCTAATACGATTTTCATTTTTGTTATTAAAGTTTTATTTTTTGATTATTTATATATCTTTTTTTCCACTTCAAATATTGGAAAGGCCCGTGAAAGACCAACCAATTTGCTTTACAATAACTCCAATCTGTCATTTATTTTTTTATAAAATAAATAGTACTTTTGTGTCTCTACTTTCAAACATGTTATGGCTCCCATTGATCATGACATTTTGGGAATAGATCTCGTTTTAACTATTTTTATTTTATATTTCATTAATATGTAACCAAAAACCATTGAAAATCATGAATAATAATTTTAAAAAATTATATAAGTAATACACATATAAGTGAAATAAATTTTATGAATAATGTTCTTAATTAAATATTTAATTTAAAGAAAGTACTCCTTTTTTATAAAATTGTAAAAATATGTTTCAATAATCAAAGTATAAAAAATTATAAAAATATTTTTAATATTAAATAGAGACATTTCGATTTTAATTAACGAAACCAACGGAACATAATATACTATTTAAATATCATAACATTTTCCGATTGTTCATTTTCCAATCTCTGAAGATTTTCAAATGGAAAACTTTGCTGAAACCATTGCTTCTTTTATCATTTTCGAATTACTACAGTCATCTCGAGCAATCAGGTTGAAGGTTTTTGTGTTGTGATAAAATTGTTCATGTACATTCTTGTGTAAATTAATTGAAACAAAACATTTTTAACAAAAATCCCATTCCTCTTACTACAAACAAACAGTTTTAAATTATATACATATATTTTATGACGCCCAATGACTGATAAAATCATTAAGCTAGTCGATATCACATTTGTCTATTAATTTAAATTAATTGTAAGTCATTCGTAATTAAAAATGGATATTACACTCATCAAACGCACGGAGATCATAACTTTACACGAACACGTATCAATAAAATCTCGAGAGATTGGTTCAGTTGCTGGTGTGAGTCTTGCAACTGACAGCAATATCATCAAGTTGAAAAAAGGTATTGAATTGCTTTGTCCAAAACGCAAATATAGGTGTGGTCGTAAAAAGACAACCCCTGCAGGAGATGATGCATAATTACTGCGCAAAGGTAAAAAGATCCCCGCAAGACGAGCGACACATTGAATATAGATTTGAAAGAGAAAGGAATCTAAATTAGTTCTTCTACAGTTCGCAGACGCCTTATTGCAGCTGGTCACCGCACCAAGAGACCTGTTAAAAACAACTTTTAACAAAAGCAATGAAAGGAAAACTGTATAGATGGTCAAAGAAGTACAAGAATTGAACAATGGAGCAATGAACTTAATTGGCTCAGAAACTCTCCCGACCTTAATCCAATTGAGAATTTGTGGGCCATATGCAATGGTCACTTTTGTTCTATGGACTACCATGTAAATATTTAAAGAGTAGAAATTGAGAAAGACATGGAATAAATCGTTTGATTTAAATGATAATGCGACATGATACCTATTTATTATTTACATTTACATTATTATCCTAATGTGTAATCTGGTTACCTTGGGTTTCTAATTGAATAACAGAGGTTAATAAATCTAGAGAGTAAAATTAGTATCATATTTTTAGAAATCTGAACATTTATACTGTGGTCATTGGAGAAAGAGATTTTTAATTTTCACTCAATTTGTATGGCATTCAAATTCTTTCTCGAAAATATTTATTTGATGTATTTAAATTATCTGATTCAAATAACTGTATTTGGAATGTTTTAATGGCTTCTGCTGAATCTTTCGTATCAGCATTTGAAACTCTTACATTTGTAGACTGTTATCATCGTAAATTGATTTCAAACTATTGGCTGCATCTAAAGCATTTGTGCCCAAATCAAATTCATATAACAAACAATGCCTTACATATTTCTACCTAAAATCTTTGGTAGTCATTTTTAAATATAAATAAAATTTGTAAACAATGTTTTCTCAAAATTTTTTCAAGTAATACACATTAATATAAAATCAGGTTTTATTACATTTGTAAAATATTTTATTTCTTCAATAAAAAAAAAATTTTTTTCTATATTCCTGAGTTAATGGAAATTTCAAAAAATGTGAACCACCTGTAAAATCTTACTGAGAAAATCCTTGTATTTGGAGCTTCGAAAAAGATACATGTTAATAGCGGAAGGAGCTTTTTATCATCACAAATAGGGGCAAGCGAGAAAATAGTTTTATTTTACTCAATCATTATTATAACAGTATTGGTATGGTAGAGAAACAATCCGAACAATAAGAGGAATATTAATGGTCTAGCAAGAATCTTGAAATTATGAAACATTCTTAATTCTGTCGAAAGAAAATAACTATCTTGATCTTTAATAAGTCTTCATTTTCTAATTAATTTTAACAATAATTTATTTTGTAGACTAAAATGTTTTCGTTTGGGTTCTACTACTACCACATTGTTACATTATCAAGCTCTGGGTATGATTAATAACAGTTTCTTTTTTATATAAATGTACAATTCACATTAGATACGAAGTGAATTACGTTTAGATCCACATTTCAAAAGTAAGTCATGCAAAATGTTTTCAATTATAATTCCCAACATGACTCTAAAGAATGTTTACAAGTGTTTATAATTTGCATACAATCTTTAAGTGAATTATCAACACGTGGTTGTGTCATTATCCAAACAACTCTTAAAATATCACAATTTAGACAATAAAATTTATTAATCGCACACAAAAATATATTCACAGTCACTATACTAATATTACTATTCATTCCAGTTGAAAAGTTTAGCAAAAATAACTAATAATAAAAAAACCAATGAGAAAAATCTAAATTATGAAAACCTTTGAAATCTTTCATCTAAATGATAATACTTAAACAAATATAAAACATTAAACACAAGTGGTAAATACACAAATATAAAACCAAATACCTCTTAACAACTATCTATTTCAGATATATTCTTCTAACACATCTGTGTAGCACTATCTTTCACCCTTACTTATCTCAACCATAACCAAAGAAAATTGTGATAGATTTCTGATCAATAAGACTTATACCAATAATACATTTTCAGCATCATCAACTAGTCGATAATTTTTCAATAACCTAAACAATTTTCAAATATACTTCCAATATTAATAACAATTACAAAACTTCTTTGGTACACCTCACAATGCCTTCTTGATTATATACCATATTTCTGAAGATCTGACTCACATGGTTGAGGGGTCGAAAATATTACTCAAAATATTTAATCAATACTCACAATAAAAAAGTATTGAAAATGTATCTTATTTCCGGATAGTCCTTCCGAATAATTACTCCCATTGTCGGTGTCTTAATTTAATTAAGTCATTAATCAGGCCAGATATTCTGGCTTAACGTCACTATTTTTGCACTTGACGACCGTGATACTGAGAACTTCAATTTGCATTGTTAATGTAACTCATACTTGAATACCTTGTCGATTTTAGAAAATATATAATTTTTCTATTTCTTGGTCGAGATTTTTCCTAACACGATGATTTATTCCTTGTTTTACAGATACAATTTAATATTTCACTATTATTTCATATCTGAAGCAATAAATCTCAGAAAATAAGAATAAAAAAATTAAATAATTTACTTTTTTATTTAATTTATTAAATTTAATAAAAATTGTATGTGAACACTGTTAGAATTTGATTACATTTTTTACAATTTTGTCGGGGATAAATATTTAGTGCCAAGTAAGGTTTATTATTTCTTATAATAATTGAAGATTAAAACGAGAAAAATAATCCCATCTGACGTGCAATATTGAAAGAAAATATGTCCGAATATCCGGGATACTCAATATTAAACAACCTTCGGCTATAATTTCACTTTATATGACTACATAAATATAAAAATATTTCTGTAATTTTGTCTTTTTAAACACATTTTTCATTATTTTATGAGTTATTTTTAAATTGAAATATTTTTGAGAAAATTTGACCATCTCAATGAGAAATTGCAAATTTTCAACGACAAATGGGAATAAATATTGGGAATTTTCTTTTGTTTTATTTATAAAAGTTTTTTAATATTTCATATTTATTTTATATTTATTTCAAATATGAAATAAATTATTTAATATCCCCCATAAAGTATTGAGGTGGTAGTTTTTTTTCCAAAACCTTTCTGATTTTGATGCATTTGAGAAATATTCTTAGTATTAGGTTTAATAACCACTTTTACATCTTGAATATATTATGTAACTAATTTTTATTTCTTGTAAATTGAATTTTGAAGGATTTATTAATATTTTATTTTATTATTATTATTATTATTATTATTATTATTATTAATATTACTATTATTATTATTATAACACAGAAATGGAAAATTCTAAATTATTAAAGTAAATAAATAATAAATTAAGATGATATGTAAATATTAAAAGGTAGTAAATATTTTAACGATAAGGTTTGTGGATATAGTCAATGATTGTCATATCTAACCTATATGCTATATGTAAATTAAAAATAATAATAATCCTTTTTCCAGCGCTCAATTTACAAAAAGTTTAAATAAAATGTATTTATTTAAAATGGCCACAACTACTCATACTTTTAAGATTGAGAAATGGAGAAATAAAAGGTTTTATTCACCACATCACCATAATTTGTAATCTGAGCTTTACAAATTCCTAAGCCAGAGAAAGATTAGGGAAAAATTTTAGTCGGTAGGCATTAAACTGACATCTTTTCTTGTATAAGTCTAATACCAATGATCGAATTTTCTCCAATTTTTCAGGATCACTTTCTAACTTAAATGCTTGGGATACAAGACCTTCAATTTCATGAAGTAGACCTTGGACAGCAATGAAAATATTATTGGGAACTAATCCCTTGACTGTTCCAATAAGATTGTTTACCAAACTGTCAAGTGATAAGCCTTTATAAAATCCATTGATTAATCCCAATCCCAAATCCAAATTCAGAAATCCTCCTGATTTACCCGTTCCACATGTTTTACCTCCACCACATGAGGAAGACAAAAGAAAACCATCGATTTCCAAAATTTTTACAACGCAAACAACTGTTAGGGCTAATATAAGTTTCATGGTTATAAGTAAAGATATTACTACGAACCATTTATATATGCCAAATTTGCTTCAAATCTCTACTTAAAAAGAGTGCCTGTCGACAGCAAAAAGTTTTGCCACAATAATTCCTGTCAATAATTGATCTTCATGAAAAGGCTGATCTTCATTGAAAGTCTAGTGCAAAAGACCAGAAAACATTGAACCATAGTCTCGACAGTTACTGTCATTTGATTTTTAAACACCTTTTCAGATTGACGGGCCCAACGTGTTGTTCCAATAATACAATAATGCTATGAAAATCTACTTCTACTGGCATTGATCTATACCTTACATGTATATATTTTTTTATATATATTTAAAGAATAATGTGAAATCAATTCAATGATATGTTGTAAAATTTATAATCTGGTTCCCACCAATGTTGTTGTCGTCATGTTCTTACAAATGGAAAGTGAAATTTCGCCTAAATGTCTTATACTCAAAATAACAAAAGTAATGTGACGTTTCTATGCTTTCTTCCACAAACCTTTACATGCAGGATCGTTGGGGGTAGCCTATATATCTCAGAGTAAAAGTTAAAATGTTGAGTTTTTCACTGTAAGGACAAATCATTATTTTGCTAGCGGCTCAGAACGTATTTTGTTAGTGTAAATGATTTGCCGATTTATAGCCTAATATATTATAAAAAGAACTATAATATAACTTGTTTCTCAGGAAAAAAAATCAACAAATTCATAAAATTATCGAAAACAAGTAAAAATTGACGTTGGTTCTTATTGAAGTTTAAAGAGGTTAGAGAAAGATGTGATTTTTTCGGTTTTATGATTTATTTAAGATGAGAAAATACTTCATAAATAAGAAAAGTTTATAGAATGATTAGGAAGAAGTTAAAGAAGGTACTGTGGAAAATAGTTTACACGATTTGTGTTTGAGAAATTTCTTGGAAAACTTTCCTACAGACAACCAACAACGGTAGGTGATGGTCAAAATCAACACTTAACAGAAAATAATGTTTATCATAACACAATTGAAGATAAATCACAATCAGATTTTACGGATTTTGGAAAGCATTTAAAACGACCCTATGAAAAAGTATTGATCTTAGGTTCAAGTTTTATTCAGCGAAAAGAACACGATTAATCGAATTACAGACATTATTTTTTTATGAATAAAAAATAGTAAATTTTGAATTAAATTGTAAAAGAAAATAATAATATTTCCTGACTGAAATTATATTGCCAAAATTTATTGAAAACGTGAGATTATATAAGGAGACCCAAAAAATACAATATCTAGTGGCTTAATTATATTTTGTGTAAAAATTGTTTATACAGTGAATTCTTAGAAACTGAAACCTTTTGGAATCAAATTCTTTGAAAAGTTGCATTAAATGAAGAAAGTTGAAGTTTGTGAAGTTGCAATTTTTTCGAGCAAAGAATTGTTTTATGTTGACGTCCTTTAAGAGTTAAATCAATTTTAACATTTGGAACATAAACATAAAAAAAAACATCCTTGTTTGTCTGACATTTTTAGAAGATCTGTAATGCATTATTGGAAGATTAGCATTCTGAATGACTCTGGGTTTCTTGGTTAATTAATAATCATTAAATGTATCTTATGCTGGCCGCACGCATTTCTGCAAGGCATCATAGTAAGTATTTCTTTTGACTAATTTCATATCAGATGCCATCTTTTCATGTTGAGCGACAAGAGGCCTTTCCTTCAAAATCTTGTATACAAGTCTACTCTCATCAGTATTATAAATCGTTATAAATCAGTATTACTGTTTCAGCTATTAACTGTCAATTTTTTTTTAAAAAAGTGGTAATGTTGAATCCATCTTGAAAAGGTTTTAAAATATCTGTCAGGATTTATATGAAATTTCGTTGCCTTACATTGTAACATAATATCATTAACAAAATTATGTAAAAGTCGTTCATTCAGAAACCATTGGTGGAATACTCTATCGGTTTCAGGATGCACAACTTTCATGAACCTCTTAATATATATAAAAGAAATACTAATTTTACTAACATATTCATAAAGAGAATCTTTATTGTTCCTTATCCTGCTAATGGTACTCTTGTGTACCTTGAATATTTCACAAAGTTCGTTGAGATGTTATTTTCTGACTTCAATATTTTCTAATTTATTTTTGCAATGGGTTCATATTGAAATAAATAAAATTGTAATAATTGAATATGAAAGCAACTTAATTTTTTGTGAATTGTTGAATTTTGAGGTTACAGTTTATAAGAATTCACATATATTTTATGTATACCATATTTATTTATATATCACGTATACATGAAATATATTTTATGTATAATCACTGAATTATAACGAAACATAATAAAACCACAATTTCGTTATATCTTGTTTGAATCAGGTTATTTAAAAAAAAATCTCAATATAGAAATCCACCATTAAGCAGAAAAGCGCTAGCAAATTTAATAATCCTTTATTGGAAATAGAATGCAATCAAGGGTATCCAAAAACCATTTTACTCTTCTGGCATGAGCAGAAATTTTGAGACAAAGAAAAAAATGGAAACACTCAAATCCGAGCATGAATTAAAAATTTTCATAAAACAGTTCATGGGAGAGCATATAAATTATCAGCTAACTCGTGAGTTCAATCGATTGCGAGCCGATCTGAAAGACATCGTTTTATTGCTTTGTGTATAAAGTATACATAGATCTGTAATTTAATTAATGACAGGAAATTTTTAATATTATTTCGAATATATCCACATAAATATATTTGATATTATCATTAGAAGTTAAAATATTGATTTGATTTTATACTTTTATTCTCAAGAAAAAATACAAATCGTCATTCTTTCATTATATGGCGATCAAATGAGAAAGCGCGAATCACGCTGACGATTTCCGTGCAGAAAGGAATCACAATTGTGAATCCAAAAATATACCAATATACTGACCAAGACCAAACACTTACAGTATATATCAACACTGTTGCCGATCCCACCAAATGACTGAGGCAAGCTTATGAAATAGAGATAGGAAAATAATTCAATAAATGAAACCATCGTCTATCTGAAATGAAAAATAATAAAATAAGTAAAATATTGTCACATTGATTCTTAATTTAACAGGATGAAAAATGGATACCATAAAATTTAAATTTAAAAGGATACAGATCAAAGACTGAGTAACCAGAAACATTGAGCGAATGAAAAAACCAATGAGTTCAGCTCCCAGAAACCCTATAGAAATTCCCAAAACAATATTCATCCTAAAAATTTATATGATAAATAAAGAAAATAATTATAATTACTGTGTACTTATTTGAGAAGAATTAGTAATATAATTTTGTCTTACGTAAACATTCTATAAATTTCTTAATAATTTAATCATTATATATTATAAAAGAAAATACTTTTATAATTAATAGATGTATTGTAAGAATTAACTGCAAAATTAAAGCTATAAATCTTATACCTGCAAATTTTTGTATAATTAGCATTCGTATTTGCAGATTTGTTACTATTGGTAATAAATATTAAAACAATTAAAAAACAAAACAAGTAATATTGAGACTAATATAATTAACTAATACAATTTTAATTCTCATTTATAACAATGAAATATTAAAATACAAATGGAAATTTGTGAATTTTAAATACACATTAAGGAAAGAAAATCAAAAATTATATACATATGATATTTTAAAATAATTTTTCAGGTCTTAAAAATCTTTAATTTCAATTCGTATATTATTTATTTATTTATTTGGTGTTAGATAATAAAATTGGCTACAGAAAGTTAGGATAATCGAACGTATTATTTATTTAATAATATAAAAGATATTTCTAATTTAAACAAATCATCGAAGATTTCTAATTTTTTTAATTAAAAATTTTTTTTTAATATCTCATATAATAAAATCAAGAAAATATCTGTAACTTTTGAACTGCTTTAAATATGTGAAAAATTAAATAAAATTTATTAATATTTTAACACAGGAGATGGCTACTAGCTTTGGCGCAAATATTTCGACTGCATTTTATTTATTTAAAGAGCCAGGAATATATTTCTAAACTTGATTCGTGGGTGCCACATACAGTGAATGCTCCGAGGTGCAGGAACAATAACTTCAGATAAATACTGTGATCAACTCTTAATATTCGATGCTGCAATTCGGCAAAGTCGTCCAGCTTTAATAAATATCTTTTGCCACGATAATGCCACATAAAACCTACAAAAACTACAAAAGTTAGAGTATTAATTTTTGCAGCACTCTTCTTACTCCTCATACATGGCACCAACAGATTTTTATCTATTCTGGTCTTTAAGCAAGACTTTGAGTAAAAAGAAGTTTGTTTCTGAAGAGGCTTTTAAAAATCATCTCATCGACTTTATACTAGGAAAGATAGCCGAAATTTTTCTAAATCTAGAATTGAAAAACTTATAGATCGTTGGAAGCTAATTGTAGAGAAAAATTATGAATACGTTAATGTTTAATAAAATGATTCGATTAAAATTTCAACTTTTTGTATTTTTTATAAAATCAATATATTGAACATTGATGTGAGCGAGGGTTATTGAGAAATTGAATAAGTGAAGCAATATCTAAATTAATGAACCTTTCCTGTTGTTCATCTTGTATATCAAATTGATATAAAAATTCAGTATATTATGTAATAACAACTTTTGATAATCACGTGTATTAGTCAAGTCAAGTTTTTTACGATAAAATTTCAGATAATAGGACATATCTCTTTTGTCATTCAACTAAGCGAAATCTTAAAAATTTTAGATAATAGAAATAAAAAAACAGTAATATGAATTAAATGTTTTTTGATATATTCCCTTAGTTTATTGAATGAGGACATCACGAACCTCTTGCTCACTCAGGATTTTCTCAAATATTTAATAACTTTTTTCAAAATATTTAATCCAATAAAAACCAAATTAAAAAGATTAAATATGTATACTTTATTTAAAATTTACATTAAAATATTTCCATTTCATTTAAAAAAAGATGAAAAGTACATGAATATCTATTTTTTTCTAGCATATTCAAATCTTAGATCGATATTTAATTGTTAATTTCTTTTGAAGGATTAAATATTTCGGGAAACCCTGTAATTACCAAAAGAAAATTAAAAACGCGTTCTCCTTAAAAATGAAGATTTCTTAATGAAATATCCAAAAATTGAAAATTACGATGTGCATTAACCGTACACTTGAAAGTTTTCAGATAAAAAAAATTATATCCTCAAAAATTATAAACACTATTGCACATATCAACAAAATAGTGAAAAATGGTATATTTCTATAAACATAATCTGCATAATTATCTCTCATAAACCAATTTGTGCTCATGCTTGGGATCATGGATGTACTCATAATCCAAATGAACAAAGCACCGTTCCACTTCTGCCAGACATTCGATTCTTTTTTGCAATGATTCGCCGATATCATGAGCATATTTCAGAGGCATAAGTTCATCGAGAACGATATCAATCTCCACCAGAAAATTGGTACCGAAATGAAATGCTCTAACAGTGTCCACAAATTTGATGTCCGGATGGTGATTGACAGCAATGAAAGTCATTTTCTGCAAAAATTCCGACGAGGCTGTGATACCAGTCAAAGTTTTGACGTTTTCTAGTTAAATAATTTCAAGGTGAAAAGAAAATTGCATTCCAATCATCTTACCGTATCCAGTTTTAATCCATCCCACCAATATGTAAATAGCAATCAATATTCCTCCGCAAGGGTCCAAATATTTCAGATAGTCGAATCCTATTTGAAAGGTTTAGATCATTATAATAAAATAGAGAATGGATTAACAATGTCAAAATCAAAAATCGTCAATTCACAAACATTAAATATAAATTGATTCTGATTTATTAAATTATTATTTAATTTTGCCGTTTTTGAACTTGAAAGTCATCATTAAAATTATTGAAAAAACTTTTCTATAATTTTCAAAACAGCACAAGTCTCGTGGAAATGACTTTGGAAAAGATAAAAGTATATTTAATGATCATTTAATATGGAATGGTAATGTCGATGTTGGTTGTCACAGAAAAAGACGATCCTCATGATACTATCGATGCTTGAAAGCAGTCAGTAACAAAATTCTGTTTGATCAATGGCCATAAATATATTTGCTAAGAAAATTGTTGATCCGGGTACCAAACGATCAAAGAACAATATGTATTTAGATAATAATTCGAACAATTATTTTCATGTTTCATTATTCAAATATATTCATTGATTTTTTTTAATTTTATAAAGACAAATTAATATTTATTAAACTTAAATCAATTTTAATTTAAAATTAATTATCATAAATTATTAATAATTGACAAGTAATCAATTAAAGAGATTTCGATTTGGTCAACAGAATATTTCAACATAAGACTTATTTTATCAATGGAATAAAACCTAACCAAGTCTACTACTCAAAGCAGCGCATACAATGACAATAGAATTAGTAAAGACATCGTTTCTACTGTCTTGAGCTAAGGCAGCTGATCCCTCAGATTTACCGAAACGTCGGCAAACAATCCACAATATAATTTTCAGGCCTACAGAAATGTCAATTTTAATTAAATCCGCTTTCACCATAGACTCAGATATACCGATTGTCACTCCAATAATTCCAATGGAGATATCATTGACATTGGGCGCTTTCTGTTGTGCCGTTGCCATGTTTATTATTGTAGTCACAGATTCACGTAATAACTGTATCGATACAACCGCCATTATTACAGATAAGACAATAACGGATATCGGTTCAAGTCTCTGACGACCTATTATTTTATATTATTTCATATTGCTTTCGATTAAAACCACCAAACCTTGTGGATAAAGATATGGATTGAACTGTTTCATTCTATTTGCGGCAAGCCACATTATTAGACCACTTACCAAATCGAAAATACTGTCAAGCAGTGATGATATAATTGAAAGAGAGCCGGTCATGCCAGCGGCAGCTGCTTTGGCGATCATGAGAATCTATATTATTAAAAAAACAAAGCATTTTCATAAAATGAATTAATTCATTGAAATCAATATTAATTAATTGATCGCTTCAATGATATACGATTACTTGTTTATTTAGCAAATTATAACTTTTTGTTCAGTTTTTAAAGTGGGTGATGAGAAGCTGCTTCAACTTGTAACAATCATTTATTAACATTGTATTAGTATTATAAATGATATTATTATTACTATTATTATGAAAACCTAATTTTATTTGGATAGTCAATTAACAGATGGATTTCAACAATTGGCGATAAAAAATAATGGAATAATAAACCTGTGATTACTCCAGTTCGTAGATAAACAAAATTATAGTTCTCATAAAAAACTGTATGTGAATTTATATAATAATAATATATTAATAATAAAGCCTAATTATTATAATTTACAATAGCAGTGGAATTCGCACTGAAATACGATCGACCTTTAGGTCAAGCACTTATTTTTAGTTTATCAAACAATTTAAAAGATCACTCGAGCTTCATTGAAGCAGCGTAAATTGTGAAGAATTAATAATTTAAACAGTGAAATATTTATGATACAAATTTCAGCTGAGATACTATTTAAAGGACAAAATTAACGATTATTTTATCACATCAACTAAATATTTGTGTTCTTGGCGAACTTGTTATAGTACCAAGACTCCAGAGAGCGGAGGACAGATAACCTTACACAGAAATATTAAAGTAATTAAAATTTAAAGTAGGTCAGATTTTCATTGGCCGCAACATTTATCTTATATATAAAGGTTAATATCAGTTATCACACTGGACGGTGTACCTTCAGAGGATATTGACCAGTATTAACAAGCCAGCAACGTTTTCAGATATTTATATTTAAAATATATTCCAATTAAAAATGTCATCACTCCACTAAATAGAAAACTAATAAGATTAAACAAATCCGAAATCATCAATATTATGTTAAAGTCAAACCAATGCACACACCCCATGACTTTTAGTTTAGTAATGAAAATTATAATAATAATAATAAAAAAAATAATTGATTAGAGTCAGGAAGAACAGGAAAAAATGATGATTGGCCAATAATATCATTTCTCAAATCGATTTGTATCACAATTACGAATTTGCTATTTAAAAAATTTTATTCAAAATGGAATATTTATTTGTACAGATCACAAAAGTTGATTTACATAATTTTAAAAATGATCTAATTAAAGATAAGTTAAATATCTTAAGTAAGCCAAAAAATTCCAAGATAGATGGGATATTTAGAAGTTATTAAATGAAAAGAAATTAGCTCCTTTTCCTTTACAAATTTTGTTAATATTTGCTGACAATCGTTAAAATTTTTGCTCTCTTGAATAACAATAATAATAAAGGTAAAAGTGACAATAGATTGAAGAGCTCACCAGATTTATTACAAAAACTGATTTGGCCAAAGTTTCATCAATATCCATTTTTTTCGAAACGCTATTTTTCTTTGTCAAATGACAATGGTCTATTTGAATAACTGTGCCATTTATTATGTCCACATCGTTCTCTAATACTTTTTCATCATATTTATCGACTTTTATCAACTCATTTATCAATTCATTTTGATTTTTGTAAAAAGATCTGGAAAATAAGTACGATTTTTAGAATATTTTCAAAATAAAAACTAACTTTACTGAGCCTCTGAATTGTTTTATAGATTCATCAGACATTAATTTACTTTCAAAGCTGGAAATCGGATGTTTTTTCCATTCATTGTTTAGATCTAAGAAAAAATAATGTACATAACACAAAAAATCGTATTACCAATGTTAGTCACAATGTTTTTGTTTAATAATTTAGAATCAGCAAAATGTTTATCGTCTGAATCCATCTATATAAATAACAAAACAATTGTCAATTCATGATAAAAATGGATGGAAAAAAATCATGATAAAATATTGTGAAAAATATCAGTAATGAAAATTAAAATGAATAAATAAGTAAAATATTTAATCCTTTAAAATAAAAACTCCATCAAGGTTAGGATAAATATTTATTAAAACAATCACAAATAATAAGTTATTTAAATGCTATTTTAATTGAAATAAATAGTTACTCGTTGCGCATGTTCTAATATATTTTTACTTTAAAATTTTTTGAGTAAACTGAAAATAAAAATAAGTAAAGATAGTCCAGCAATTACTTCAGTTGTCGAATTTATATGGAGTACGCTGCAGTGCACATCAAATTTCATTTCACAAATATTTAGATTGTGATTAATGGAAATAGTAAATTTCGATTAAGAAAAATCTGAATTTCGTGATTTACATTCTTTTTATGATTTATTGATTTTATTACAAAAATTATATATTATATTTTTATAACAAAATATTTACCACAGTTTGATCCTTATTTTTAGAATTAAAAAATTTTTTTTAGTAATGCTTTTGAAAAAATGATCATTATCTGACTCCCAGTTTCATGTTTTAATACGTTTCCTGGGAATATTTATTGAGCAGAGCTCTGTCTTAAATAGTGTTTGTTATCATTTTCTGTCACATTAGTATTCAAGTTATATTTTAGAATCAAAGGGGATACCGGAATATCGTCTTATTACTATAATTATCATAAAGATTTAGAAGACTACACACATAAAATATTTATTTCTAAAGGCCTATAACAACACATCTTTGTTAAGGATTATTATTATTTTAGGTATTTCCTTAATAGAATTCTGATATTAATAATATAGTTCTCATATAAATATTAATATTAATAAAGTCAAAAAACAGAAACTAACTTCTTGTATTTCTTTACTTTTCAGAAACTATATTTATGATTTTGAATAAATTTTGATTCTGATACTATTTTGTAGAATCAGGAAATTTTTATTGAATTGTAATTGCCAGTAAGATCATTGTTGTCGCGATATTTTATATGCGTAGAAAATTGCTTCTAAGTTAGTATAGTGGCAAGTGAAAAATAGTTTTCTCGTTTAAAAGAGAGAGGCTTATACACCTATTCTAGTGCTATGTAAATTTTATATCATTATAGGAAAGCTTCTGGAGACCTCAATGTTTTATATTTAACTTTTTTGATTCATTTCCATAATCCTAACAACATTAAAGTTTTTTATAATCTTCATAATAAATTGTGTTTAATACCTTTGATAATAAAACTATATTTGTGCTGGTTTTAACCGCAACCTTACATAGGATTATCATTGTAATATTAGATATTTATTAGGATGTGTAGTATGAAATGTCCGATTATACAATAAGTTTTAAAATTGATAAAAAGTACAACTAAATAAATTTTATTTAACTAACATAGTCGCCATTGGCTGTGCAACATTTCTTGCAATGATATACAAGTTTCCGGATTCCATTTGCAAAAAAATCTTCGTCTTTGGAATTAATGAAGCCCAATATGGCCTTTTTTACACCTTCATGGTTTGCGAAAGTTTTTTGAAATAAGACATGATCTCAATGCTTGAAGAGATGAAAATTCGTCTAACGAATGTCTGACAAATATGAAGTGTTTCAAAACCTCATAATTTAATTCAGATAACCTTTGTAAGAGCTTTTTTATAATATAGAATTTCCGTATTAAGTAAATTCTTATTTTTATATTGAAATTTTTTTAGTTTTTTTATTTGTAGCATTATAAATACACATTCATAGTTAATTGATTTTAAACCAAGGCACTCAAAATATCAAAAATCTGAAAAGTTAGAAAAAATTCTGTCAAAAATAGAAAAGTACGCGTGAAATGATAAAATTAAAATTTTGGAAGCAATTTGGAAATTGACAAAGATTTTAAAACGAAAAAATGAAAGCCAGGACGTACAATTGTTTAATCAAATCAAATATAAATAGGGAAAATACACAGGTATTTAAACGCAACCACTTTTTGGAAATCGATTACAGCAGCAATAAAAACACAGCACAACACAACACAAAAGAAGCTAACAAAAATCATTATACAGACATCATTACCGAAGCACCATTCGAGAACCATCATCAAGCACCATCATCTGATCATCTGAAAATATTGACGTCAAAACATTCAAGCTAAAGAAGCTGCATCTATTTATTTAAATAATTTTATAATGTTATTTGTATGAAGGATTCTGTATTATATTATATATATTAATATATCCTGGACTGATCGACGGGATTCTATTTTCATGAAAATATATTCCTTTTAAGAGTATCACGTATGCATGATGATTATTGCACACAGTTGATTAGATCTGATGTTTGAAACCTTCCATAATCAGTATAAGAATGAAAAGGCTCAAACTTTCAAAAGAAAATGAGAAAACAGTCCTTAAAATAGTGCACTAAAAATAAGGGTGGCACTATCTAATTTTATTTAGATGACCGGAAGATGGAGAACTATACAATAAACAACCTAATAATATAGTGGTTTCCCTTTCAAATTTTATTTTTTCTCCTACCATCTAAGTGTCAATTTTTTATTCTTATTTTAAACTGAGAGAGCAAGGATAATTGATCAACTGAAACAACTTTTCGTTCTGTTACACTTTCAATTGAATTTTATTCCTGTGGTTATTATAGTATGCCAGTAGTAGTAGTAGGTATTTTATTAACCTAAATTTCTTGAAATGATGATAGAAAATCGATGCAATGTTGTTTAATGATATAAGTTTCGTTTAATAAATAAACCGTTTCACTCATTAAATGACAATGATATTAATTTTGGGATATTTGACGATGGTCGATTGATGATAAAGTAACTCACATTATTAAATATAAATCAGATGTATAACATCATTTGTTATAATATTAGTCACATTGTCAGAGGATATCAAGATGTTTGATGTAACAAAGTAACTTCTAGACTCACCAGGATTGAACCATCACCAACTTGAGGGAGCCATCGGATCAGAATTCGAACACAATTATGAAAATTAATTAATTTGATTTAGACCCAAAGAGTATGAGATTCAACCAGACGAACAATGAGGTCATGAAAATTTTCTAATGAAGAATCATTCGACGGTTCCACGCCGCATTTCAAGGACAAATTGTTCAGCAGCTCACGTCAGTCTTAAATCATTCTTAAAATCAATCATAGATATTGGGAAACTTCGAATAAACCTTTATTTAAAGTTAAATAAATCGATCAAAATCAGAATTTTAAGACTTAATTAGAACTATATAATAGTAATTAATTGATTTTACGAAAAGATCAATCTGACCAGAATAGTGAAGAAAACTATTTTAAAGATTATATGAAAATAAAAAAATTAACCGAGAATATAAATACTGCTGTATTTTATTATTAATAGTTGGTCGTACATAGATCAAACGATTATTCTAAGAATAGGATTACAACAAATTCCTGGTTAATTTAGCGCCGAAGTAATTAATATGAAGAGAGACCGAGGCATTTGGAGATTGCGAAAGTAGATATTCAGAGCGTGAAGACTTGTTACTCAAACAGTATTTTAAGATGAAGCGTAAAAAATGAGTCTTCATACTCACGATGTATCAAAACCTTTAATGATACGTAGAAATCTGCAGTAACCAGATACTCTGACAATACTAGTGTGTACTCTGAAGAGAGTGTCATCCTGAACATGTATTCCAGAGTGACATATTTTCTGAACGGAGGCTCCACGATCACAACACCATTCATTTGTGGATCATCATTGATCATCTTCTACATTTGGATAAACATTTAAATTATTCAATGTCAGCAAATGTGGAATGTTAAAATTTTATTAAAAATCAAAAAAGAATTGCTGTAAAAGTACTTGCAGTATTGAGAATATATAGAAGTTCAAAGGGAATTCAGTACTTATCTATTTGGTAAAGTATAAATGGGATAAATAATTGTACCTACACACAATTTAACTTAGAAATATTAATAATATTATTTGTGTATGGGGAGGACAAATTACCATCTGAATTTATTATTTTTATTTTTCGAACAAATTTATTTATTCCCCTTTGTTTTGAAAAATATTTTATTTTTTTAAGGATTGATTATTTGCAACCAATTTGTTTTGACTGTAGTTATATTTGAGCTAATGAATTATATTTTCTAATTAACACGGAGGCGAAATATCATGAAAGTAACATTGTAAAATTCTAATTATCTTTCGAAGTAATTAGCCGTTGTCTGAAACTAAGAAGTGGCTTCTTTCGTAATCGTCTGAAACTGGAAACTAACAGGATTGAATTTCTCGATCAAACACCCGTTATATTTTCATCTTAAGATCTGATCACATTAATAAACTCATTTGTTTCGCAAAATTTTTCAAGCTTTAACTAATTAATATTTTTAAATTTTTTTTTATTGGACAAATAAAAAAAGATTTAAAATCAAAAATAAAAATAATTTGAAAAACATGACAATATGTTTTATAAAAATACTACTACTAGTACTGATAATAATAATAAAAAAAATAAAAATAAAAAAAAATAATAAAATTAAAAAAATATATTAATAAATAATAATAATTAATACTATTACTACTCTAATAATAATAATATTAAAAAAAAAATAATAATAAAAATAATAAATAATAATAAAAAAAATAATAAAATAAGAATATTACTACTACAACTACTACTAATAATAAATAATAAA